>JAQGBT010006316.1:0-12712 GCA_034698585.1 Disparrhopalites patrizii
TAGAGAAAAATAAATAGAAGAAACTAGAGAGAAAAATAAATAGAAGCAACTAGAGAGAAAAATAAATAGAAGAAACTGGAGAGAAAAATAGAGTAAAATAGAGAGAAAAATAAATAGAAAAAACTAGAGAGAAAAATAGATAGAAGAAAATAAAAAGAAAAATAGATAGAGAAAAGTATCTAGAAGAAAATAGAGAGAAAAATAGATAGAAGAAAGAGAGAAAAAAGAATAGATAAAAAGAGAGAAAAAGGACGAAGAAAAAAGATAAAGAGAAATGTAATTAATGAATGAGATTGTAAATAGAAAGCAAAAAAGGCAAATATGGAGAGAGTGTGAGAGACATAGAAAGGAACAAGTGAAAATGCTACATAAAAACAATTGCAGAAAATCAACAATGGGAGAAAAAGGAGACAGAAATAAGGACATATAAAAAGAAGGGGGAGAAGAGAAATAAAAATCAGAAAGGGAGAAAGTAAGAGAAATGCTCCTTCCAATTCAAACTAGTGACCTGAGAGCCACTCGAAAAGTTGAGGAGGAACCTGGAAGTGAAGGAAGGGAGTCGGATCTGGATCTGGAGAGATAAAAGGGAAACGAGGAGGAATGAGAGGAGTTTATGGCTCCAACATGGACCAAGTAATAAGCGGTAGGAGGGAAGATATAGTAGCAAAGAGTAACCAATGTGTTTCTGTGTTTGGAGGTTGGCAATAAAGGAGACGAATAACCCTCTTGTCTTCCCTTCTCCCTCCCTTAAAACCTTATGGAAATGAGTGTGGGGGAGAATCAGCAAAGGCATACGAGAGAGAGAATGAGAGGGAGAGAGAGAGAGAGCAGTGCTGGTTGACACCAACTAGGAAGAGAGAGAATTCCCTCCGTTGGAATTCTCAATTGATTCCATAGAAACTTATTATTACTACTGCTCGTGTGACAATTTACCCTGGGAGTGCTACTCTCCACGTATACATACGTAGTTCAAATGTTCTTGGAGCAAAAACCTTTCTGGAAAGAGCTGCTCCCCCCTTCGCTTCATTAACTTAATTACCGGAACTTAACGAGGAAGCACTTGAGTAATATTTGCAAATGGCACCGGATGCCCTTACTCCTCCCTCTTGTCATCCACAACACCCATGGAACTCTCTTTTTCTCTCTCTCTCTCTTCCTTTTTCTCTCTATTTATCTTCAATTGTCTCTCGGTTTCTATGTCGAACTCTACTTCTCGCACTTAATCTCTCTTGCTTTTTTATCTCTCTATCTCTTCCCTTTCTTTCACTTTCTTTTTCCTTTTCTCTCCTTCTTTGTCGTTCTCTCCCTATTTCTCGTCTTCGTTCTTTCTCTCTCTCCATCGTCCCTTTCCTCACTGTTTCTCTCACTTTTTCTCTTTCGCACCCTCGTTTCTCCATCTACCCTTTCCTCTCTTTCTCTCTTCCTTGGTCACTCTCTCTCTTTCTCTCACTTTTTCTTTCTTTCTTTTTTCTCTCCTTCTTCTCGTTCTCTTCCTTGTTCTCTTTTTCCTTCTCTTCCCCTTCCTCTATCTTTTTCTCTCTTTTTATATCTTTTCTCGCTTTCTCTTCTTCGTTTTTCTCTTTCTTTGTTTTCTCTTTCTTCCTCTGCCTCTGCCTCGGTTCTCTCTTCTCTTCTCTTTTCTCTCCTCTCTTTCTTTATATTCCTCGCTTCTCTCCCTTCCCTTTTCTCTCTCTTTCTCTTCATCATGTCTCTCCCTTTCTCTCTCTTTCCTTCTCACTTTGTATTCCTCGTTTCTCTTTCTCATCTTTCGTTGGTCTCTCTCTTCATCATTTCTTTCTCCTTACCTCTCTCTTTCTCTTCCTCATTTCTTTTCCTCATTTCTGTCTGTTTCTATTTCTAATTTCTCTCTCTCTTTCTCTTCCTCATTTCTCGCTCTCTTTCTCTTGCTCATTTCTCTTCCTCATTTTTCTCTCTCTTTCTCTTGCTCATTTTTCTCTCTCTTTCTCTTGCTCATTTTTCTCTCTCTTTCTCTTCCTCATTTCTCTCTCTATTTCGCTTCCTCATTTCGCACTCATTTTCTCTTCCTCATTTTCTCTTCCTCGTTTCTCCCTCTATTTCTCATCCTTGTTTCTTTGTTTCTATCGCATTCTCTTTGTCGTTCATCCTATACCTATATAGACTTGCTTTTTATATTTGTTTTCCTCTCTACCGGCTTCCATTGCTATTATTTTTGTCTCCGTACTGCGTCTCCTTGTTCTGATGATCTCAGTATCTTTCTTTGTAGCTTTAGTTTTGTTCATTATTGTCTTTCTCCCTGTCTCTCTTAATTGTTCCGTTTTTCTTTATTTTCTCCATTTCTTATCGCACAATGTTTTTATTTCTCCTGTCTCTGCGAGCTCTCCCTTTTTCCACCCTCCTCGTATCTCTCTCGTCTCTTTCATTCTCCTTGACTTCACCGATAACCGTCACTCACTCTCTCTCTCTCGAGGAGTGTCTCTTGATCTGACTCTCGCTCTCCCTGTCATTGGAAGCCTCAAGTCTCTAATTAACATCCCAGGAGTAATTCATTTTCCTCTTCTGCCTGTCTCTGTAAAATTAATTCTCCCCTCAACCGACCTCTCCCTTTCCCCTCCTCCTCCTCCTCCTCGTCATCCTCATCTCCATCATCACAACGGGGAAATGGAATCCCAGATATTTCCCCCAAACAATTCCCTCAACAACTAGTAGTACAGGATTTGGAAAACAAATAGCAACAAGTTAAAAACACATCATTCTCCTCCCACATAACGTCTGCATTTCCGGGGAAACGGCTCACTCAATTATTGGACCTATTTATCCCTCATATATTACATGCCATGTGCCTGGGCAAATGGATCCTTTTGTTTTCAAATTCCTTCCATTGATGATATTTTTTTTCTGGGGGTTTGTGCAGGGGTAGAAAAGGGAATGGCAAAGGACACTTGACATTCTGTGGGGAATGTGGTAGGAGGAAGTTCATGGTCTGTGCAGTATGCGAACCACAATATACTGATATTACTCCAAAATATATGTGAAATACACGTTCATAAAATGCATATGTAGAGGCATGGAAGGATATGAGGATGGAGGGAAGGAGAAAAAGGACATTTGGGAAGGTAATAGGACGAGTAAATGTGCATGTAATTTGGAAGAGGACACCAGCCACGTGTTTCCTATTCGTCTATGGAAATGAGTTTCACAGGCTCACTCAGAATTGACTGTTGTTTCCACACACTAAAACTCGCCCTTACAGAGAACGCACCGAGCCTGAGTGATGATTGCTTTTACGAGCTCAGACTCCATCCTCTGAAAAATGGATGACAAATTCGTGGGGGAGGGCAGCGGTGAGAGATGCAAGAGACGGAGGAGCTGGAAGGGAAGATTCTTAGGAGAAGTTGTAGGTTCTATAAGGAGAATGCAAAGTGGATGAAAATTCTAGAATGCAGAAAAAGAGAGAGATAGAAGTCATTTTAAGGATGGGAAGAAAGAGAGAAATTCCTGAAAGGTGGAGAAGAATCTGATTTTTCTTTCCGTTGATACGAAGGGGGAGTGGAAGATTCTGAAAAGGGAAGAAGGGAAAGGTAGACAAGAAGAGAGAAGATGACGAAGAGAAGATGAAACCTGAGGGAGAAGGCAGGATTAGTGAGTAAACATAGGGAAAAACAGGGAGAAAAGGAGACGCAGAGAGAGAACAAAAATATAGAGTAAGAGCCAAAAATGTAATGGACGTACAATAATTATGAGAACAAAAGGAGAAAAAGTCAGCCAAAGAGGAAAAACGAGAGAGAAAATGGGAACACAGGAGACGAAGAGGAGGAACAGTGAAACAAAGAGGAAAGAAGAGAGACAAAATGGAAAAAAAGGAGACGTTAGGAACAGTGAGGCAAATAGAAAGAAGAGTGAGCCACGGAGGAAAAAAGAGATGAAAATGACAGAGATGTAGGCGGAAAACCGAGTCAGACAGAAAAAAGAGACAAACATGAGGAAGGGCGAGTTGACAACGAGAGAAGAAGATGGGGAAGAGCAACAAATGCGTGACAAATAAAAATAAATGAGTAAGAAGAGAAACAGATAGAATAGGGAAAAGGCAGAAATACAAACAATGAGGAGAGAAAAAAAGAAAAAGGACAAACCAGAAAGGTAAAACTGAAGAGAGAAACAGAGAGAAAAGGGAAAAAGAGAAAAATGAAGAGAGAAAAGGGGGAAAAGAAAGATGAAAATAACGAGAGAAACAGAGAGAAAAGGGAAAACAGAAACACGAAAATAAAGAGAGAAACAGAGAAAAGGAAAAAAGAGAAAGATAAAAATTAGGAGTGAAGCAGAGATAAAAGGGAAAAAGAGAAAGCAAAAATTAGGAGGGAAATAGAGATTAAAGGAAACCGAGAAAGATAAAAATAAAGAGAGAAACAGAGAGAAAAGTGAAAAAGAAAAGGGTAAAATTAGGAGGGAAAAGTAAAAAGATAGACGGGAAACAGAGAGAAAAGGAAAAATTAAAAAGATAAAATTAGGTGGGAAAAATAAAAAGATAAAAGTTAGAAGGGAAACAGAGAGAAAAGGGAAAATTAAAAAGATAAAAATTAGGAGAGAAACAGATATAGATGGAAAATAGTTGATAAAAAAGGCAAACGAAAACTCTAAAAAAGACTTAGAGAATTATGGAAATTCGGGGGGGAAAAGAGAAGACAAAAAATGGAAGAAATCAAAGAGTAAATGCGAAAGAAAAAGAGACAATCGAAAAAAAGAGTTCAAAGAGTAAACCCGCAAGGGAAAAGAAAATATATGAAAAAGGAGCAAACGATGGGGAAGTGAAGGGAGAAGAGGAATAAAAAACGTGAAGGAACACGTTGTACTTACAACACAAGGACCATCTCACACTCTGGTTTGACTCCGTACATGCTATTAACCTTTACCGTGTCGTCTCTTGGCATATGAGAGCACTTTCTCTCCAGGAAAACATTTTTTTTTCCGTCCGATTTTTCCCCGCAGGTCTATCTCCCCGTTATGCAATGCATATAATCACATGCCACGAAGGAAGAATACACTGGGGCTCTGTCATCGTGTAGGTTGCCAGGAGATAGAAAAAAAACTACTAATGCAAATAAATAGGGAATGGTTGGATGTAGGACGTGCGTGGGAGAAAAATGTCCTCTCTTCATGGCGTAATGTTGCTCTAACCTTAAAGTATCTCTCTGTCTTGTTCTTCTCTCTCTCTCTCTTCCACTATTTTTGGAGATTTGCACTTGTTCCCGGGTTTTTTCGTGATGGAATTGCTCGTTTTTCCAATTGCTTCCCAGCTCCGACATTTCTCTCTTGTGGGAATTACTCCCTTTCGGCATTGCTTTTCGTTGTGGTTCAAAGCAATTTACCGTTTTCTTCCCTTATTTTCCGGACAATTTTTCATCATTCAAAGCATTGTATTTGTGCGTTAAATTCAAATAGAAACTTTCTTAAAAATAAAAGTAAATTTTGTATCACTTTTTACTTTCAAATTTTTTTTATTATTTTTTTATGTGCTTACTAATTTTTTCTGAACTTCCCCGCCATTCACTTTCCCGCTCGTTGGGCAATATATATATGTCCTTCGAGATTTCTTTGTATTTTCAAAATTTGAATTTCTATGTCCATGCAGCTCGCGTGCGTGTCCAAGCCATTTTTTACGGGACGGTTTTTTTTAGGAAGAATATCTTTAAGGAAAAAAATCCGGAAGTAAAAGAAGGGAGAAAGAATAAAGGAAAAGGGGAAAAAGTGCGACGAAAAGGAATAAAATGCAAATGTCCCTCATCATTTGCCTTGACCGTCTCGGACGATATGGGGAAGCCTCAATATCGTCTCCTACACCACTAGACATTACACACAAACGCACTTTTCTCCCCTTTCTAAAAAATACTACACCCCATAAATTGAGGATTGCACCAGAGTAAAAAAAACACACATATGACAAGGAGAAATTTGTATTCCAAACAGGGGATATCCTACGGGAAAAAAATGATGGGAAGAGAAGGAAAATGGACAATGTCCATGTCATCATGATGAAAGACTTGCCATCAACATTCAAACCGGCGAGCAAAGACGAATGGAAGGAAGTCTTTGGGAGAGGAAAAGATGGAAAGGAAGAGAAACATCTCCAATAATAGAAGACAATTGAGGGCTGTACGCATAAGGAAAATGGGAGAAAAATATGACCCAGGATTTATTATTATCTCGTTTCATGCTGTCAATACTAATAATAATAATCCCCCGCTCTCTCTTTCTCCCTTTTTCTCTCCTCTATCCTCTTTCACTGTTTCGATTTGTTTCTCTCTCAAGCTCACCTAGTCCCCCTTTCATCCTCTTGTTTATATTTTCTCTCACTTCTCTCTTTTTATTTTCTCCCTTTTTCTCTCCATTCCGTTCTCTATTTTTTCCGTGAATATCTGCCTTTCTGTCTTATGAGTCTCTTTCTTTTTAAGTTTGTATCATTTTTCTATGCCTTGGCTTTCTGTTGACGTTTTTGTTTTTTTTTCATTTACGTTTCTCGCTATTTGTTTACTTTTCTTTGTTTCTTTCATTTTATTTGCTTTCTCTCTCGTTTTTTGTTTCCCCTTTATTTCTTACACTCTGCTTTTGTTATGTTTTGCTTGTATTCTCTTTTGATGTAATTCTCATATTTGTATTTATTTTGGTTTGTTTTTCTTGTATTTCTCTTTACTCTTGTTTTTGTATTGTATTTATTTTGGTTTGTTTTTCTTGTATTTCTCTTTACTCTTGTTTTTGTATTGTATTTATTTTGGTTTGTTTTTCTTGTATTTCTCTTTACTCTTGTTTTTTTATTGTATTTCTCTTTACTCTTGTTTTTTATTGTATTTCTCTTTATTCTTGTGTGTTTTTCTTGTATTTCTCTCTATTTTTGTTTGTTTTTCTCTTATTTCTCTTTGTTTTTCTCTTTCTCTTTCTGTTGTTTAGTTCTGTCTGCTTTATCTTTCTGTTTCTTAGTTTTTCTTTGATTCCAGTTTCTTTCTTTTTGGTGCTTTCTTTTTCTTGAATTTTGGTGCTTTCTTTTTCTTTCTTTTTGGTGCTTTCTTTTTCTTGAATTTTGGTGCTTTCTTTTTCTTTCTTTTTTGTGCTTTCTTTTTGTTAATTTTTGGTGCTTTCATTTTATTTATTTTTTGTGATTTCTTTTTCTTTCTTTTTTGTGCATTCGTTTTCTTTCTTTTTTGTGCATTCGTTTTCTTTCTTTTTTGTGCTTTCTTTTTCTTTAATTATTGTTTTCTCTTTCTTTGTGTCTTCCTTGTTTTCTCGCTTTTTAATTTTCATTTTCTTCTCTTATCTCCCTTTTTTGTATCTCTATGGTTTTCTGGTTTCTCTTTTATTTTCACCTTTTATCTCTAGTTTTTCGTATATCTCGTCTTTCCTAATTTTTTCGAAATGCTCCATCCTTCCATTTTCTCTCTTGTCTTGTCCTTCCTTGCTTTCCTATGCATTTCTCCTTTGAAGACTTGCATTTTTGTTGTTTTCGTTTCCTTGTTTTTTTTTATCCCTATCTCTCCCTTCAAATCCCACAATGTCAACAACGACTTCGTGAAGGTAAGCTGTAACTAAAATGGAGACAAATATCCCCAAAAATAATTCCTGTCTTTTCCATTTGTGTTTATGTCATCCCTTTTCATATTTTCTTTATTCCCCCATTTGAGTATGTGTCTATTTCCAATTTTGCCCTTGTTTCCATTGCGGGAATAATAACATTGAAAATTTCCCCCATTCCGTCCACTAGCGACACATAAGCAGGAAATACTCGGGAACTACCATTATCATTGAGAAGGTTCCCGACATTTCCTCACCGATTTCCTTGAATGGAAAGCCGTAAAAAAGGGGGAATTGACTGAAGTTGACATTTTCCCTGCATGGCAATCATCAACATTTTTTTTGAGTGGTAAAATATTCCCTCCCATTTTCATTTTGATTCTCCCCGCACTCTTCAAGTTTTTCCCAGAGGGTGAATTCGGTGGGAAGGGGGCGGTTTTTTTTTTGGTAGAGACATTTCCGAGATGAGGAAATGCAGGCCATTGTTTTTAAATCTACCGCCTCCTCCTTTTCATCATCATCATCAAACTTTCCCCCTTCAATCCCAGCATCCCGTTGAAATGGAAACAAAACTGGTTTCTTTCCCCGATATTCCTGCAATTGACAATGTTAAAAAACTCCCTCGTGTACTCCGGGAAAAAGTACTAACGTCGGGGGTCAGTTTTCCTTTTCCGGGAAATCACTGCCCAGAAAAAAAGGAATAAAATCAGAGTTGCACCCCAGAGAAGGATTAGAGAGAGGAAGAGAAAGAAGATTGCAAGGGAAGGAAAAGAATCCCGTAATTTTCTTCACCTTGAATTTCTTTCCCTTCCAGGAAGTACAGATCTTCTAAGCCTCAGTACA
The DNA here is from genome assembly GCA_034698585.1 of Disparrhopalites patrizii. Lineage (NCBI taxonomy): Eukaryota > Metazoa > Arthropoda > Collembola > Symphypleona > Sminthuridae > Disparrhopalites > Disparrhopalites patrizii. The sequence goes on from JAQGBT010006316.1 coordinate 8,383, forward strand.
CGCACGCCAAATTGAGTTTCCTTCTAGCTTATAATCACTCTTCATTACAGAGACTTGGGATGTAAAAAAAAAAGTTTCTCAAGAGAAACACTTTTTTTTATAACTCGGCACAAGCACACCAAAAGCGACTTGACGTGATTAAATGTCTTGGAAATAAATGACCTTCATCTTCCGTCAGCTTCCAACTTTCTTCTTTAGAATCTTCCCTGAGAGAGACTAAAGCCCTGCTTAAGCAGGGAGGGAGAGAGGAGTGACAAAAAATGACAAAATGCTTAGACTTGATCGAACATTTTTCATGTCGTCGTTCGTCCCAATGAGCGGAGGGAAGGAGAAGGAGAGAGATTAGTCTGTGAGAGAGACAAGAGCAGAGAAGACAAGGATGATACAGAAGAGAGAAACTGAAAGAGGAAAGCGAGAATAGGTCTGAATAAAAGGACAAAAAGAAAATTCAAACGAGAAGACAGAGGGAATAAAAGGAAAAAGAGAGGAAAAAGATAAAACGTGAGAGGCAAAAAATATTAAAATAATTAGAGACACAAAAAATGTAAAAAAATTGGACAGACGAAAAAGATAAAATTGGAGACAAGAAAGATAAAATTGGAGAGACAAAAAACAAAATCGGAGAGACAAGAAAGATAAAATTAGAGAGACAAAAAAGATAAAATTGGAGACAAAAAACAAAATTGGAGAGACAAGAAATATACAATTGTGGAAAGACAAAAACTAAACAATAAAGGGAAAAAATTAGTAAAATGGGAAATGACAAAAACAAACTACGTAGAAGAGTGGAAAAATATTAAGAAAAATTATTAACTATAGAAGAGAGAGAAAAGAAAAACAAGAATGGAATAAGAAAAAAGAAAACAGATGAGAGAAAAACTATAAAATATGAAAAAAGAAGAGAAAAAAAACAGATGAGAGAAAAACTATAAAATATAAAAAAAGAAGAGAAAAAAAAGAAAACAGATGAGAGAAAACCGATAAAATATAAAAAGAGAAGAAAAAAAAAGAAAACAATGAGAGAAAACCGATAAAATATAAAAATAGTAGAGGGAAAAGGGAGAATTTAGAGGAAAAAACATGAAGGAGAATAGACTAGACGAGAAAAAAGGTAAAATAGAGGAACGAAATAAATAGACGAGAGAAACACCAAAAAGAAAAGAGAACAAAGTTAAAAAGAAAGAGATGAAAAATGAAACATACGAGAGAAAATAGATGAAAATAAGACAGAAAAAATTAAAATGAATCAAGGAAACAAATAAAACAAGGAATGCACAAAAAAACTGAAAAAGAGAAAGGCCAATAAAAAGAGGGAATGAATGATAAAAACAAATACAAAGAGAGACATGAAGAGATGCAAAAAGATTAGTGCGAGAAAAACGAAGCAAAAATGGAAAACTTAATGAAAAACGAGATATATGTAAATAAAACTCGTCAAGTAAAAGGGAAAAGTGCAAACGAGACACAAAAAGGCCAGTAAAAGAGACGGAGATCGGAAAAAGGAGAGAGAGAATATATCCAACGAGGTAGAGAGAGACAGAGAGAAAGTATGCAATAACTTAATCCGGGCAGATTAAACAAATACCCCTCAACATGCGCCCCAACACCAGCGGATGCTGTACACAAAACGCATTTAGTCTCCATAGCAATCACATCTCTGCAGCAAGTCTCCTTCCCCGCTAGAATGAATGCTAGCCTAATCAAAACAAATCCCATGTCAATTTTCCCCGTTTAATCACAGGCTTAAAAGTGAGTGCATTTTTTTTCAAGAAGATCCCGTGTAGTTTAAAATGAAGTTGAGTTGTCCAATTTTTCCTCGATCTCTCTCTCTCACTCTTTTTCTTTCTCTCTCCTTCTCCAAAAAGTTCCCGGACCAAAAGCGTTATCAGTCCCAAGCGCATTATGGAAGGAGAGAGTGTTATTAGTCATGAATGGACGCCGTCAACTCCTGTATCCGTCATCCACCGTTACGTGCACATTCTTTTTTTTCTCCAGGCTCAAAATCCCTCTTCACATCCTCCACGGCACTCTCCCATGGCCTGGTCCATTAGGGGGTAATGAAAGTTATAAAAAGGAACGATAACTTCCGAAATGGGAGGGATATGGAGGGTAACACAATAATCAACACAAACTCCGTCATTCTGAGGAACTGGACGCGTGCTCAACCCCCCAAAATCCACCCCCTCCCAATGGATTTCACCCTCCGGTGATCCTCTCCAAAAGTGGATTGGGGACATCTACATGTATGTATTACGTCCATGGTTTATATACGATGTGTTTATGGACTTAAGAAGGACTTCTAAATAAAAAAAATAGTGAGTGCCATGAAGGAAAAAAAGGTGCTGATGTAGGACAGTAAATGGGGAAAAGTGCGTTGAGGGGGAGGGAAAGTGCGAGGGGGATGTTGGGGAGGGAGTGCAGTGGTGGGGCTAGGAAGAGGGAAGGTATATATTGGTATATATATGAATAAATATAGGGATATACTTCCGAAAAAATAGGGGTGTATGTCCCATGGCTAATGACATGATTAGATTGAGTTTGATTAGGACTCGCCTCGTAATTTGCTTTCCGATGACAAACACACACAAATACTTGAGTGAAGGGTGAGAGAGTGCCTGGGAGTGCAGAGAGAGAGAGAGTGCGAGAGAGAGGGAATAGGATCCGGCTGTATCCAAAGAGTATCTTTTCCATTTGATTCACATCTCCCCTCGCCATCTCTTTTGACTCCCGGAGCCCTTCACCCTGCCACTCTTTACTACGTGGCTTGATCACCCTTATCATTCTTTTTTTGTCTACGATCTCTCTTGTCCTGAATATATTTTTTTTCTTTTCTTTTTTCCCATTTTTACCCACAAGGTTTCATTCCCTTCGGATTTTCCTCTCAGAAGTTCAACGTTTACCTTTTCATCCCTGTTGGTCGCATTTTCTATTTCTCCATTTCATCAGTTCCATGTCACTCGCTGAATCAGTTTCATATTATTTTATTGTCCCTTTTAAATTGACATATGATTTTGCATGATTTTTGACTAATTTTCTACCATTTTTTAATTTTTGTCCATTTAAAAAAATTATATCCTCATTCTCATGTGTCCTTCTGTCGATTTTTCTGACTTCTCCATTTTCTTTGACTTTTTTGTACTTTTCCTGTCTGATTTTCTTCTTTTATCAGTTTGGTACTTTTTCTGTCTGATTTTCTTCTTTTATCAGCTTTGTACTTTTCCTGTCTGATTTTCTTCTTTTATCAGTTTGGTACTTTTTCTGTCTGATTCTCTGCTTTTATCAGCTTTGTACTTTTTCAGTCTGATTTTCTTCTTTTATCAGTTTCGTACTTTTTCTGTCTGATTTTCTTCTTTTATCAGTTTTGTACTTTTCCTGTCTGATTTTCTGCTTTTATCAATTTTGTACTTTTCTTTTCTGATTTTCTTCTCTTATCAGCTTTGTACTTTTTCTGTCGGATTTTCTTCTTTTATCAGTCACGTGCTTTTTCTGTCTGATTTTTTAAATTTTATTTGATTAGTTTCGTATATTTTCTGTCTGATTTTTCATCTTTTCATTCTTCTTCACTGAGTTTATTCTCTTTCTGTCTCTAGGTTCGTGTCCCGTTTTTTTAGTTTTTCGTCTCCATGTTTCCATGTTTTTTCAATTCTGGCCTTTTTGATTGGATATTATCTGCTTGCTTTCTCTTTTCGCCTTTCCTATTTCCTCTTCTTATTTCCTAGGTTTTACCCTTTTCTGTGCTCCTTTCAGTTTTTTATTGCCATTATCTTACTAAATGATTTGTTCGTCTCTTTGGTCCGTCTTCGTTTCTCTTTAACTCTTCTGTCTCCTTTCCTTTCCGATCTTTCTATCCCGCTCTCTCCAATTTCCCTGTCCCCTTTCCACCGACTAAATCGTCTTTGTCCCTAGTTTTTGACGGTTTACTCATTTCCTTTATCCAACCCCTTTAACTTCACCCTTCCGTCTTTCCTTTAGCCCTCAATTTTATTACATCACTTGCAACAAAACTGGGAAAAGTCTTGTCAATTTTATTACATATAGGAGAGAAAAAAAGAGAATTCATTTCCCTTCTTCTTTCTTCCTGGTGACACAATGAGTATTTGAAAGAGAGATGAGATGAGGACAAGAGAGAATGAAGGACTCGTAAATCCCCGGATTGGTCCAAAACTCTTGCAATACGCTTTTCCTTCCATTCTATTAAACTCTATTAGTTAATCTCATCGTAAAAGCTAACTTTACGCCTCGATGTCTGTCTTGCTCCCTCGGTGCAGTGGAAGTCACCCTGCAGATCAAGACTTCCTCTATCGTCTCTCTCTCTCTCTCTCTCTCTCTC
>JAQGBT010006317.1:0-12710 GCA_034698585.1 Disparrhopalites patrizii
TTCTCTCTTTCTTTCTCTTTCTCTCTCTTTCTCTCTCTTCTTCTCTCTCTCTTCCTTTGACTTCCTCTCTTTCTCTCTTTGTTTTCAATTATTCCTTTCATTCTCAATTTCTCTCTTCCCTCCTGTCAATATAATTCCATTTATTATATTTCTCTCTCTCTCTCTCTGATTCTCATTTATTCCCAGTGTTTCCTTGTATAATGATCTATTAGTCTCTCCCATTTTTATCTGTTTAGGAAGAGGAAAATTGTTCACGCATCTTTGAATTGGCGTACTAGCACTATTATTTGATCCCCCTATGATATTACTGTATGTGTAATTGCTGCCACCATTTCCATGTTGCATTTCACTGGTCACTTATTTCACACTTTTATAACTTGAATTCCTCTCTCTCTCTCTCTCTCCCTTTAATTCTTATGATGGTATACGAAAAAAGAAAAAAAAATTTCGTAAGCCCCTGCCAATTACTCATAACTCTCCCAAGAAATTGGACACTCCTCAATAAAAAGGTATGTGATAAGGCCCATATTTTTTAGTTTTATTTGAAATTTATTTCCCTCCAAAAAGATTGGTCGTAACTTCAAAAAAACAGTAATGGCGGATTTTGAGGATCGCTCTCGACACATGTCCCATAAAATAAATCAAAGGACATGATTGTTGAAATCTTTGACAATGTTGATCTTGTGAGGGGGAATGAATAATTGGAATTATAATCCTTCTCATGGAGGCTTCTATAGCATATGGAGCCTTTTTTTAATGGTGTCATTTACAGTGCATGCAACGAGGAATCTTTTGTGTGGATTTTTTTTTGTACATTTTGTAACAGCTTCTTTCCTGACTTTCAATTGAGCTTTGTATACAAATGGGATGTAGCACATATGCCAAAAAATGTGCGTGTCTCTCTCTCTCTCTCTCTTATATTTTGCAACTCATGTGTAAGGGAAAGTATGTAATGGTCAAGTGGGTTGTCAGAGTGAATTCAGACACATGTTGTTTAAGTGGTGGATGCTGGCCAGACCTGTTCAATATTAGCATTGGAGGGGAAGGAATATTAATTATTTCAAGTGGCGTACACAAATCATGTATTGAAAAGGACTTGTCGAACAAAATGGGGTAATTCTTCATGCGTTCCTGATATCACAAGTACTTTTTTTTGGGGAAGTATGACAGCCGTAATTTTGATGGGGAGCTCCTGTATACGGGACTGCGTCAATAATGGGCAGGCATTTAATGATGAGATTGAGAGACTGAGAAAATTGGACAAGGAAGGAGTGGAAAGAGGAGAAGGAGAAAAGGCGATGTAAATATAAAGGAAAAGGCGAGATATTAAAGGCAACAGCTATAGAAAAAGGGGGGGAAAGAGCAGGCAGATTGACAAATTAAAAAGAGAGGAATTAAAGAGGGGAAATTAAAGGGAGGAACAGATAGAAGAAATTAAAAACACGATAATTGAACAGAGAAAATTGAAGAGAGAAACATGTTGCAGAATTAAAAGGATAAAAGTAGAGAACAACCAGAAAAATGAAAAGGAAAAAGAGAAAATTCGAGAAAATGGAGAAAGGAAGGAAAGAGAAAATGAGAAAAATTACAGAAAGGAAGAAAATGCAGAAAATACGTAAATTTGAACAACGAAATAAATTAGAGAAAATGCGTAAATTTGAACAGAAAAATTAGAAAAAATGTGTAAGTTTGGACAGAGACATAAATTAGGGAAAATTCGTAAATTTGAAGAGAGAAATAAATGAGAGAAAATGCCTAAATTTTAACAGCGAAGTAAATTATAACAAATGCGTAAATTTGAATCGAGAAATAAATTATTGAAAATGCGTAAATTTGAATCGAGAAATAAATTATTGAAAATGCGTAAATTTTAACCGAGAAATAAATTATAGAAATGCGTAAATTTTAACAGAGAAACAAATGATAGAGAATGCGTAAATTTTAGCAGAGAAATAAATGAGAGAGAATGCGTAAATTTGAATAGGGAAACAGTATACAGAAAAAGATCAAAAAGAGAGAAATTAGAGAGAAAAAGGACGGAGGAGAAAGCGCGAAAAAAGAAAGAAAATGAGATGAATTGAAGAGAGAAAGGAAATAGAAAAAAATTATAGAAATAAATAAATAAATTCTACATTAAAATAAAGACAAATATGCGAAGAGCATCACATGTCTCCCCTCATTCTTTCTCTCTCGATTCACTTGTCTCACAAACTTCCTCAAAAAAACAGAATGTTCATTTATCCCCCAAAATAAAATAAAAAATCCATTTTACCCATCAACAAACATGACAGTGTCTAAATGGAATCTCCCCATGACTTTTATTTATCCGACAGGAAATCAGTAGCTGTAATCTAAGAAGCACCATTAAAATTGACACTTCCCATTATGCCATTCCCTCTCAAAATGTGAAGCACTGAGCTACACAAATTATCCTGAACAAAAAAAGATATTTTTTCAAGAATGAGAATTGTCAAGAGAAAAAAGGGATGGAATTTATAGGATTTTTTCTTTGAATTCCTTCTTGACATATGTATTTAGACAGATTTTCTTTCTCTCTTAGAGTGAAGACTCAAAAAACCTTCCCACTTTTTTCTTCAGTCTACTTCTCCCACCATGGAGGAGCCTATTAAACATTTTTTTTTACTAGACCAGCATTTACTACCTCCCAAAAAAAAGCATTTCTCATCACTGCAGGGAAGGAACAAAATGTTATTCACTCTCCGAAGCAACACTATTCATCCTTTGTAATTAGGATGGAAATGAGCAGCTGACTATATTTTTTTCTCGGTTGTGGGAGGAATTGAGAGGTGATCATCGGGAGATTCCCACAATAATTCCCAAGAGACATCAACCCCCAAGAGAGTGCCTAGTTTGCATACCAAAAAAAAAGCAAATGGCAATCACATATCCCAAGCTAAGACCTTAAAAAAAAGTTCTCTTACTAGCAAAAAATGAGCGAAAGTGTTTTTTTTTCTTTGGTTAAGTACCAAAAGAGGAATAGCCCAAATGGAGGGTGTGTGTCTTTTCGGCGGTGTACCATATGCGCATATATTAGTATTACACTCATAAAAAAAAGAGGCAAAAAGAGGGAACCCGAGAGAGAAAGAATTTGACTTTGATCCGCCACCACGAACATGCAAAATACCATTAAGGACGTTTACATTGCCTTGTAACGTGAGGGAAAAAAATATTATTATTATTACCGTATACACAATGATATTTATCCTGGCGTACAAAGGTACGCCAGGCCTTTTCTGAGTCTTCGCATCCTGATTGGATTTCTCCGCTGAGCATTTTATACACACATCACGATGGCAATAACTATAATAGTGCCTTTTTGTTGCAATGCCAAACCACATCAAAATACGGTCGTGACAAAGAATCCATGACAATTAACCTTCAGAGGCACGGAGGATGTGGAATAAATGGTTTATTTAGTATCAACAAATATACAGGGGAAGTATGGGGTAACATTTTATTTTCAGGAACAATTTTAGGACTTAAATGACCGATCCACATAAACTCCGATTTGAGGAAAACCTTTGATTTTAGGAATAATTACAGGAAAAAACTGAGAGATAAAGACAGGATGAGTTTGTGGATAAATAGAAGGGAAATAGAGACGAAAATAAATTCAAGCGAGGTCGAATAAATCAACGGAAGAATGAACGGGGGGGAAGGAAAATGCATGGAAGAAATAGAAATCAACGAGAGAAGGAGGAGGATGAAGGGGGAAAGTTATTTAGACGGGGGCAATGGAAACAGAGAGGAAATTAGCGGTTGAAAACAGAGAGAAAGGGAGGGAAATAAAGGAAAAGAAAAGAAGGAGACGACAAAATTGGGTGAGGAAAGAAACAAAATGCGAAAATTAGAAGGGAAAAGAGCTTGAAAGAGGAGATAGACGGAGAAAAAAGAAGGAAGGAAGCGAAGAAAAAGGATTGCGAGAGAAATAACATAAAGAGGAAGAGAGAGAAAGAGCGTAAAGAGAAAGAGAGAGAAAAAACATAATGAGGAAGAAAGAAAAAACATAAAGGGAAAGAAAGTGAAAAAAACATAAAGCGAAAGAGAGAGAAAAAAACATCCAGAGAAAGCGAGAGAAAAAAACAAAGAGAGAGAGAGAGAGAGAAACAAAAAGAGAAAGAGAGAGAAAAAAACGTAAAGAGAAAGAGTGAAAAAAACGTAAAGAGAAGGAGAAAAAAACATAAAGAGAAGGAGAGAAAAACACAAAGAGAAAGAAAGAGAGAAGAGAGAGAGAGAGAGAAATAGAGAGAGAGAAGGCTGGAGAGTGCAATGGAATTTCAATAGAAAGAGGAGAAAAAGATACAGAGAAAAGGGAAGATGAGCAAAGGCAAATAAGGGAGGTAAATACATACAGAGGAAAAATGGGCAAGACAGAAAAGTGAGAGAAAAAGAGAAAAAAGGGAAGGATAATGATAAAAATTGAGTAAAACAGTAAAAGAACTGGAAGAGAGTCAAATATGAAAAAGAAACGGAGGGAAGGTCTGAAAATGCAAAAGGAAAGGAAGGAAAGGATTATGTACACGGAAGGGAGTGAAGAAGCAGACAAGGAAGAGAGAAGGAAAGAAAGAGAGAGAGACGAAGAGCACGCAAAATATTGTCTATTCACCCTTTTTTGAATATTCTTCCGCATATTCCTCTCTTAACACTGACTTTCCTGGGGTTCCGCATTCAAATTCTTTGAAGCTCAACGGACAGTCAACTCTATTATATAGAGGATAATAAATATAAGAGAGAGAGAGAGAGAGAGACGAAGAAAAAAACGCAATGATGAATAAATGCTTTTTTGGGAGTTACAGAAAAAATTGTGCCTTGTTTCAAGTTTACTCAATTCCATTTTGTCATTGAAAGCCTCCCTCCCATACCTATTTTGGTGGTGCTTTGCCAATGTTTACTGCGCGAGTAAGTACATATAACATGTATAAACGCATATACATATATGCACATATACATACATGCTTTCAACTGTCCGTGCATACGTACATATAAGCTATGCATGGTGCCAGTGAGGAATGCATCGAGTGTGTATAATTTGCACTTGAAAAAAAAAACAGCAGACATAAAGGACATTTGAGCAAGAGGCAAAAATGCCCAATTTTTTTTTTCTCTTTTGAAGGCGAAGCGTATCCGGCGAAGAACAGTAGCTTTTATGTGGGCGCATTTTCCGCAATTATATTCCTTCTCTCTCGCTGTCTCTCTCGCTGTCTCGCTCTGTGTTCATTTCCACGTGCTGGGCAACTACAAAGTAATCATAATAAATAGTCTTTAGAATTTCTAAATCCTAATTTTTTTCTCTTTCCTTCTCTCTGTCTCTTTTTCTCTCTCTGTCGCTCTGTCGTTCTCTCTAAAAAAAAAACACCTGCAAAAACTTTGAAAGCGCAAATTACAATATTTATTATTTTTCCACGCTTGTGCCTATGCTTTTCCTCCTTTAAAGCCTCCTCTAATGGGGAAGCACACCTCCGCCTCCTCCTCCCAGCCTCCCTTGTATGGGCACGGGACAAATAATAAGAGTGCAATCACCACCGATTCTTCCGTGGCCAAGACATTTGCACGTGTAAATTCATCTCCAAATGAGCGGCCAGGAGCTAACAAAAGGTCTTAAAGGGGAAGATACTCTAAAAACAATAGCAAGAAGAAAAAAAAGGGTTTCTCCCCCCCCCCCAACAAATTTCGTTGGGTTTAAAATGTAAACGTCAAAAGCTTTTCATATCCACAGGGATTTTTTGGCTCATAAAGAGGACGGTGACATTCTTAAATCACTTCAGTTTTCCTTTCTTCCGAGTGGAGATTGCGTAATATTTTCACGTGTCTTTTTTGTCGGATGATTCTACAAGAGACAATTTAAGTTTGTGAGCTCAAAAAATGTTTTTAGGGGGGAGGTTCAAATTTGTGGTCATAATTTATTTAGGGAATTATTTTACGTATTATTTTGCTCGTAAATACACTAAAAGTTTCTTTTGTGAAGGGGATTATTTGCATTTTTGTAGGAATTAGGAAGAGTATTTAAAAGGGAAAGGAGGCAAGGACAGAGAGATTTATGGAGAGCGGAGGAAGAGGGAAATTTAGATAATAGAATTGGGCGGTCCAAAATAACAAAGGGAAGTGAGAGAGAATAAATATATATACAGAATCGGAACAAGAGAGAATAATAGGAAAAAATATTTAGAAAATAAAAAAGAGAAAAAATGGGTAAGAAAAAAGAGTAGGAAAAAATTAATTAAAATAATAACAAAAACATTGAGAAAAAAAGAATAGAAAAAAGAGAAAAAAAGAAGAAAAAGAATAAGAAAAAAGAGAAAAAAAGAATAGGAAAAAGAATAAGAAAAAGGAGAAAAAAGAAAAAAAGAATAGGAAAAAAGAGAAAAAAAGAATAGGAAAAAGAAGAAAAAGCATAAGAAAAAAGAGAAAAAAAGAATAGGAAAAAGAAGAAAAAGTATAAGAAAAAAAGAATAGGAAAAAAAAGAAAAAGTATAAGAAAAAAGGAATAGGAAAAAGAAGAAAAGGGAAAGGAAGTGAAGACAAATATTAGGAAAATGGAGAAAAAAACCAGCAATCATGGTGAGTAAGAATAGATGGAAAGAGACAAAATGAAGGCAAAACCAGGAAAAACGATAAAGTATAAAAAAGGAAATCAAGAAAAAACAGCAAAAGCGTGGAAAAAGGAGAGGAAGAAGAAGCAAAACTAAAGAGAAAAATTGAGGAAACGGAGAGAAGATCAAATAAAAAAGGAAAACAGGGAGCAAATAAAATAAACAGAGACAAAATGGAGAGAAATCGAGAAAAAAAGAGAGGAAGGAGAGAGAGATAATAAATAGCGGAAGAAAGAAAGAAAAAAAAGCCACAACCAAACACTACACAAAAACCTCTCCGAGTATTGACTCCAAAATTCCCACACGCCAAAAAGGAAGCAAAAAAATTGCCTTGTCACCACCCACACCAAACATTTCCACATGGAAGTCTCAAAAGCTGCGTCTCCTCTAAAAGAATCCTCCCATAATCTCTCGACAATGACATAACAATAGGTGTCTAAACACCACAAATAACAACAATTACCTTCATCATTCTGTTCCCATCCTTGCGCCTATTACATACAATTTACCAGGAACTCACTCAGCTTTGGTGACAATTCCTCCACAATTATAAAATAGGAAGTTACACAAAAACAATGTTTTCCTCTTTCAAAGGTCAGTTTGCACTATGAATTATGTAAAATTTCAATTCTTTCAATTAAAAATTCTGTTTTATTTTTAAAAATTGTCTTTTATTAAGCCTTCCTTTTTTTGAAAAAATTAAAATGAAGGCAAAGTCTTTGAATGGGCCATTCATTATTGTATAAGAAACTCCAAAGGCTGGTATAGAAAAGGCTGGCATCATTTTTACCAATTCTCCTTTCAACAGAGCAAACGAGTAGCTTTTAAAACCAGATTTTTTTTTAATATTACAAGATTGTAGAGGTGAATATATGAAAAAAATTGCTGAAATAAATTACAAGAATGAGAAAAGACAAAAAAATAATATCCTTCCAAGCACCTTCTTCTTACAGATGCTGAAAAAAGATTGTCTATGATTTTACTCCCAAAACATCATTTGCATACGTAAACATCTGGCAGGGATTGGGAAGATGCAATATAATGTATGTATACACATACATACATAAATACATATGTATATCTCCCATAAAAAATAATGCTGAGTGTCGTACCAGAAAAAAGGTTGTTCTACCTTCATCTGAAAAAGAAAAAAAAACTAACTACATAGAAAAAGTGCGGTGGTTGTACAGACAACTTTTTTTTCTGGGTTTAATACCTTCAAAAAAAAAAAGTTTTTTTTATGGAGAAATATATTGCAAATTTTTCCTTGTTGTGTATACAGAACGTGAATTTCATAGTTAATAACCCCTAAAAAGAATGGAAGGTTCCCTCCAAGGGGATTGTTTTACCGCAAAATCTGAGGATGAGGGAGAAGGAAGATGGGAGCTTTATAATGTCGTATGTGTATGTGTACGTACATATGTATGTATATATAGGTATGTATGGGGATATAAAGGGAGACATTATTATTGCTTCTGTGGAAGGAAGAACAACAAGTTGGTTTAATTTTCTTGGGGAGTTTACTCAAAAAGGGTCGTCGTCCTGTCATGAGTCTTTTTTCCTTATTACAACCTTCGCATTAGTACAAGGTGCACATCTTCAGCGAGGATCTGCCACTGCCCACTTTTTCCATCCAAGTACATGCTGCGGGCTTCTTTGGGACCATTTGAGGTCCTTCAGTCCTCAGTGTTTACCTTCTCAGTTCTTCCGGCAATCTCTCTCTTGTCTCTCTCTTCATAATCCCTCTCTCTCTCTCTCTCTCTCTCTCTCTCTCTCTCTCTCCCTCTCTTCCTCCGGTTTCTCTCTCACTCTCCCCAGACTCTCTCTTTTTCCCAGTCTCTCTCTTTCTCTAGTCTTTCCTCTTCTCCAGTTTCTTAATCACTTGAGTCTCTCTCTCTTTCTCCAGGCTCTCTCTTGCTCGCTACAGTCTCTTTCTCCAGTCTCTCTCTCTTACTCTCTGCAGTCCCTCTTTCTCTAGGCTCTCTCTTTCTCTCTGCAGTCCCTCTTTCTCCAAGCTCTCTCTTACTTTCTACAGTCTCTCTCTTTCTTATACAGTTTCTCTATTTCTTCTCCAGTTTCTCTTACTCTCTCGAGTCTCTCTCTTTCTCCAATTACTCTCTCCAGTCTCTCTGCTTATCCGGTCTCTTTCTTACTCCAGTTGCTCTCCCTTATTCGAATCTCTCTCTTTCTCCAGCATCTCTGACTTTCTCTAGTTTCTCTCTATTACTCACTCGAGTCTCTCTTTCTCCAGTCTCTCTCTCTCTTTCTCCAGTCTCTCTCTCTTTCTCCAGTCTCTCTCTCTTTCTCCAGTCTCTCTCTCTTTCTCCAGTCTCTCTCTCTCTTTCTCCAGTCTCTCTCTCTCTTTCTCCAGTCTCTCTCTCTCTTTCTCCAGTCTCTATCTCTCTTTCTCCAGTCTCTCTCTCTTTCTCCAGTCTCTCTCTCTTTCTCCAGTCTCTCTCTTTCTTCAGCTTCTCTCTGACTTTCAGTTTCTCTCTCTTTCTCCCGTTGTCTATCTTACTCTCTCCAATCTACTCCTCTCCCACTTTCTCCAGTCTTCCTTTATCTCGTACTCTCTCCAGTCTGTATCTCTCCAACCTCTCTGTCCATCTTTCCTGCCTCGCTTTTCGTCTCTCTCGCCATTTTTCCTCTCTCTTTTTCTTCTCTCTTTTTTTGTGTTTATCACTTAATTCCACGTCTGTCTCGTTTTTCTGGTTGTCTTTGTCTCTTTATCTCCATTCCGCCTCTCTTTCTCTCTCTCCTCTCACTCTTCCTTTCTCTCCCTCTCCTCTCTCTATCCTTCCATCGTCTGCCTTTTTCCTTCCTCTGCTCGCTCTTTTTCTCTCTCCACTGGCTCTTTTTTGTCTGTAATGTGCCGGTGTGTTCCTCTTTAATTTGCCTCCCATTTTCTCCTTCATCTATCTCTCTTTTTATCCCAACTACTTCTCTATTTTCCTTCTCCGCCTTATTTATTTTCTCTGCTTTGCTCTCTCCTTGCCCTTTCTCCCTCTTGGTCACTTTGTGAGTCATGGATTATTCTCTCTCCTTCCTGGCCCTTTTTCCGGTTCGTCTCCTAGTTCTCTGTTGATCTTCGTCTATATTGTTGTTTTCGTCTCTCTTCTGAGGGAGACTGAAGGGCTTCTCCGTATGTGTTTGTGCACGTGCCCCATATGTAGTTTTAGGGCTCCCTCAATCCCACCTGACGTATAATCCTCGTCAGCACGACACTCTTCAGCTCTCTGGGAATGTTTTAATAGGGAGAGTAAAGGAGGTCAAATGTATTCTCTCTCTCTCTCTCTCTGTTCCTCTTTCACTTCGTTCCCATAAGGTTTTATCCGCCATTCATTCCTTTTCATCACACCACCACGTCTTCCTTCCCCGGTGAAATCTTTGGGGATTTTCCATTAATGTGTCCTGCCATTCTCCAACTTCCTTGTTTTTGGTTTGTATCCTCTGCCGCCTCCTTTTACTTCCTAAAGTGTTCTTCCCACTCACGGCCCCCATTTCGGATTTTCCCGGGTTGTTAGAACAACAAACAGGGGAAGAGTGGGCCATTAGAGACATAAACATTTATAGTTGCTGGAACGTTATTCTTCCCCATGCATTCCCTTTGTATACATACCAAAATAGACAATCACACGTCGTGGAAATAAAGAGGAAATATTTATTATTTTCATTTTGGGAAAAGAACATTATTTAGGGAGGAAATCCCAATCTTAAGTTTTTGTTTGTCTAATACCAATCTGCATAAGTCCTTAAGTTGTGCGTCTGGGATATTACACATAACTATGAAAGGGAAGAAGCATTCACCTTGTCTGTCTTGGTGGAAAGTCTGTGTAATGACAATATTTATTTGCAGAAAATAAAAAAGTTGAAAAAAGGATGAAAGGGAAGAGTCACGATTTGCTCGGACAAGGTTCTTCTATTGACATTTCAGACGTTTGAACACTCCTTTCATTTTCTGTCATTTTCCCTTTATTATCTCTCTTTTTCCCTTTTCCTTGTTTTTTCCCTCTGTTCTCTTCTTTGTTCTGTTTCTTCTCTATTTATCTCTCCTTTTTCTTCTCTATTTATCTCTCCTTTGTCTTCTATTTATTTTCCAATTATCTCTCCTTTTTCTTCTGTTTATTCTCTATTTATCTCTCTTTTTTTTAAATTTCCCTCGTTCTCTCTCTTCCCCCCTTTCCTCCTTTTTCTCTTTTCGCCTTCTTTTATCTCTCTCTTTTCCTCTAGTTTTTCCTTCTTTGTCTCTGTTTTTCCTACTTTTCTCGCTTATTCTCTATTTCCCTCTCTTTATGTGCTTTTTTCTTCTCTCTCTCTTTTCCCTTGTTTTTCTTTCTCATTTCACTCTAATTTTTTTCTTCTCTTTGTTTAGCTTTCCCTGTTTCTCTCGCTTTCGATCTTTTTCTCTGTCATTTTAATCTAATTTTACTACTCTTCCTCTCTCAATTCTTATTTCTTTCTCTTGGATGTTTCCCCTTCTGTTTCTCTCTCTCTCTTCTCTTCCATTTCACTCTCCTCCAATTTCTCCATTATCCCTCTCCTTCTCCAATTTTCGTCTCCAATATCCCTCTTCTTTTCCCATTTTCTTTCTCCTGAAATTTCTCTCTCTCCCTTTATCTCCTTTCTGTTCCTCAAGCCATTCTTGTAAAATCTGACATGATCGTAAAACTCGTTGGAAGTAAAATTTGTGTCCAAAAGTGCACGTAAAAGCCCATCACGTACGCTCATTAGTAGAGAAAAACGTCAGTGGGATTGAATGTAAGAAAATACTTTATTTATATCCCCAAACCCAGCCTTCAACCTTTGTTTTTCAAGTACAAAAAACGCTATCCTCTCTTACTTAATGACGACAACTACTACAGAAAATCGTGTGGGCTCTCCTCCATTACAACTGTATCTGGGTAGTAATTGCAAGAAAGAAGATAGGTTCCTGGCAGGAAAAAAAAGAGAAAAGAGCCAGTACAGAAAGATTATTACTGAGGAATTGTAATCAATTAACTGGCTTTTGTTATCATTCGTACATACTCCGGCAGAAAAAAAGAGTATGTGGGAAAATTCCGGTTTTTTGTTCTTTTTCAAAGTGAAAAAAAGGGAAGTCAAACTCTGTCAATCTCAATTGACCGTTGTATAGGAACTCCGATGGGGTTGTATAGAGTACGTGATGAAGCGGGGGAAAAGTAATTGATTTACAATAATAACAGTAAAAGAGCAGGGAAAAAATACTTTTCGACGTGATTCTATTTCCACGTTGTTTACCAATCTCTGTAGAAGTTTCTTTTGTGTACGTGTCGGATTTGGAGGAGAAGAAAAAATCGTGAGGGGGCGACAAATATACTGGATCAAATGAGATCGTTAGAGAAAAAACTTTTTTTTTCTTTTTGTCTCTTGTCCTAAATCAAAACCATTGATATGGCCGAGATTGTAGGTTGGGAAAAGTTCTTGGATCTTTCCCCAATCTTCCCTAATATGTTGCTCTACATTAGATGCATTCAAGGGAGTTTTATTCCGTTGACGTCATTTCCGAGGAATTATATGGAAAACATGGGAGGAGACGGAACATATGGGGGCAGATGGGGTATTTGTAAACAAAGAGAAACAATGAGGATCATTTCACAACGTATACAACCCGCATGTGGAATGCCCGTGGATGTGCCACATTGTGCATATGGAGACGCAGGATAGTCGGGGGAAGAGATAAACAGAGAAAAAGATACGGAAAAAAATGAAGAGACAAACGTAGAAAGAGATAAGGAAAAAGTGAAGAGAAATCGACAAAGAGCAGATGGACACTTGAAGAAAACGAGGAATGATAAGGCAAAAAGAAAAAACAGATAAGCAGAAACAAAAGGGGATGAGATATGCATGAGATATGCAGATAAAGAAATGGAGAAAAAAATAGATAAAGAAAAGGACCAAAAAAGATAAAGAGAGATGATGAAGGATGAAAAGGGCCAAAAAAGAAAAACAGAGATAATGAAAAATGAAGAAAAGGACCAAAAAAGAAAAAGAGAGATAATGAAAGATGAAGAAAAGGACCAAAAAAGAAAAAGAGAGATAATGAAAGATGAAGAAAAGGACCAAAAAAGAAAAAGAGAGATA
>JAQGBT010006318.1:0-12708 GCA_034698585.1 Disparrhopalites patrizii
GAGAGAAAGAGAGAGCAAAGAGAGTGGGAGAGAGAGACAGAGAGAGAAAGAGAGAGCAAAGAGAGTGGGAGAGAGAGACAGAGAGAGAAAGAGAGAGCAAAGAGAGTGGGAGAGAGAGGGAGTAAGAAAAGATGTAGAATAATAATATTTGGAAAAGGGGGAGGTTTTCACCCCCGCAGCTCTTGCAATCCTTTGATTTGTTACATGTTTGCCGGATTGAAATTTCCCCCTCATTTTCCACGCAGTCAAATTGTCACAAATTTTAATCTCTCACCCACACGCCACTTTTTTTTGTGACCATTTAATATTTTTCTTTTTCAAAGAAAGATTTATATTTTCAAGGGGAAACGAATGCATCTCTGTTCACGAGGGGATACATGGGAACAATACAAGTTCATTTCTCCCTTGAAAAGAAGGCGGGGAAGCCGTGGGATTTTTTTAAAAAAGAGAGGAAAATTATTAAAAAACTATTACAACTTTCCCCAGATAAAATGGGAGGGAGATTATATAAAAAAGGAGGGGGAAATACACAGAAATTAGAATACGAGAAATGGGAAGGAAGCCCTAGGAAGGAATAAGAAAAAAAGGTGGAGGACAAGGAAAGGCCTTTTCTACATGCTGACAGCAAATTCCCAGGCTAGCAGTAAAGCACATATAAAGGCTGGGGATAGTGAGGAGATTGTAATGACAATTTATTAGATCCTGTACAGGGGATCCCCGAGAAAGGGAGGGAGAGATCCGAGCCATTCATTTTCCTAATGTGGGGACGCTGCTCCCCTCTAAATTCATTATGGCCGCACCACACGTAAACTTCAATAGACTGGATGGGGGAGAGGGGATAACTAGGTAAAACTTTCTACGCACATTGGGAGAGAGAAAGAGAGAGTATAAGAGAGAAAGAGAGAGAAAGAGAGAGAAAGAGAGAGAAAGAGAGAGAAAGAGAGAGAAAGAGAGAGAAAGAGCAAAGATAAGGAGAGAAACTATTTAAATACTGTTGCTAGCAAAACGACAAAAGAAAACAAATCTAGGAAGAAAGTCACCCAATTTCCTTAAAGGTGTGTCCGAGAGCTTTGTTGGCTTTTATCCCGCATAACCGCAGGATTCCTCCAGGACAATGAGGGCCCAGGATGGCGGAGAATCCTCCAGTACTTACGGACTAGATAATGTGAGTGAGGTGCTAATGTAATGTTTGAGGAAAGAGAGAAAGCGGAGGAAGAGAGACAGTAACAGTGTCACCAAGGAAGGAAAATAATGAGAAGGAGAAGCCCCTACAATATAGAACAAAATGAGAGAAACGGAATATAATACAACATAACACTGAAATATAATACACGCACATGCGACCAGAGCGAAGGTAATTTTATGTAGATAATATCTAATATCACTAAATGAAAAATGGTAGGGAGGAGGGATACAAATACCGGAGGAAGAAAATGGAAAAGGAGACGGGCAATAGGACGATAGAGAAAGAAATAAGGTGGGAAGAAAATATCGGAGACAGCAAGTATTAAGAGACAAAGGGACAGAACAGGAATTGAACCGAGATTTGGAATAGAAAGAGACAGAGATTTGGAATAGAAAGAGACAGAGGAAGAAGGTCGAAATGGAATGGAACAGAAATAAAGATAGGAAGAGGCAATAGAAGAGGCGACAAAAATCAAGAAGAACAAAGAAAGATAGACGAAAAAATAAGAACAAGGGATAGAAATACACGAACATAAAAAACGAAGAAGAAACAAATAAAAGTACAAACCAAAAAGGGAGAGAAAACAACATGAAACAGAGCTAGAAAAGGCGAAAGTGACGAC
The DNA here is from genome assembly GCA_034698585.1 of Disparrhopalites patrizii. Lineage (NCBI taxonomy): Eukaryota > Metazoa > Arthropoda > Collembola > Symphypleona > Sminthuridae > Disparrhopalites > Disparrhopalites patrizii. Next base: position 1,809 of record JAQGBT010006318.1, read on the forward strand.
AAGAGAGGGAAAGCAAGGAAGATGGAAAGACATGCAAGAATAAATTAGAAAAAGCAAGTAAAACAAGAAAACAAACAAGAATAAGAGAGACAAGTTTGGCAAAGATAAACAAAACATGGAAAGGCAAGCCAGAATCGGAAAGAGAAAGCAAGAAAATCAAGCCAGAATAAGAGAGAGAAAGCAAGCAAAACTAGCCAGAATAAGAGAGAGAAGGCAAAAAAAAGCTACAATAAGAGATAAAAAGCAAGGAAAAGAGAATCACAGAAGGTAAGAGAGAATAAAAGAAAGTAAAAAAGAATGATGGAAAGTAAAAAAATAAGGAAAGAAAGTAAAACAGAAAGAAATAAAGGAAAATTGATAAAGCTCAGACGACAGAGAAAAAGACAGAAACAAATTATTGATAATGAGCGGGAGAGCAAAATATAAAAAAGAAAAGAGCAGGAAAAGGGGATAAAAAAGATCGAATGAAAAGCAAACACTACAGAAAGTGAGAAAGTAAAGAGACGATTTCCTAGAAAAAAGTGTAAAAAAAATGCATATCCCAGCTTTTAATAGCAAGGAAGACTGCTGACTCCTACGTGGGGGAGGGGAGAAAGTAATTTGAGAAAATATTGTTACACACACAGCAGAAAAGTGCGTTGTCTACGTGGTGTGGACATCACCGTGTGGTGTGTGTGCGGGCAGAGCTTTTACAAGTAAGAGACGCAGTGGAAATGGGAATTAGTCCCCTACAATCTCTTCACAGTTGGAGAAGGAGGAGAAAGTGTAAGTATTATTCCCCGACCAAAAGTAGGAGAGGGGTGAGAGGAAAAGGCAGAGAGAGAGTAAAAGAGACGAGAGAGAGAGAGAAAGAAGAGAGGGAATGTGTATGTAGTAGAAGTAATGTTTAGATGAACTCAGCAGAAAAATCGAGAGTCGTAAAACGCTCTCGTTAGGTGTTCAAACGGAGATACATGTTTCCATATATATCCATGTTATATCCATATGTATTTATGCATATATATGATTGGCCCTGTTCTCGGGTGGTTGCACGGGGGTTCATCATGCTGATGGTGATGAGAGGAACTTGCTCAACTTTTAACTTCCCCATAATTGAATTAAATCCCTTGGAAAAATGCTCCTCTTGTACCTTTTAGCATGGGGAAAGGACGGGGAAGGAGTTTCACCGATGGAAAAGTTGTTTCACTTGTCGCCCTTCCCTTTTAACCTACATAATTACTCTCCTTCCCATTACAAACTAACCTTCCCACTTTTTCTCCTGTCTCTGCTCTTCCATTTGATACCCGTGTAGTTCCGTTTTTATTTTCTCTCTGAAAGCTGACTGTCCGTCTGTGTAACTCTTGAAATCTAGCTTCTTATCAGTTTCTGCCAGCTTATACCATTTTGGTCGTATTTGATCTGCCTTTCGCCGGTTCTGGCATTACTGCTTGTTTCATTTTTGTTTGCATCTACGTTTCCCAATTGTGTATACCTTACTTGTTTTCTTTCTCCCGCATTTTCACTGTCGGTATATTTTGCTTGTTTTCTCTTTATTTTATGTTTGATATCTTCTTTTCTTGCTTTCTCCCTCTTACTTTCCCTATCTTCTTTTTCCTTGCTTTGTGTCTTTTCGCTTTCATGCTTTTCCTTGCTTCCTCTCACATTTTTCTTCCCTATTGCTTTCCCTCTTACTTTCTTTTTCTACTTTTTCCTGCCTTTCTCTGTTGGTTTTTTTCTTATTTTTCCTTCCTTTCTCTGTTGGTTATTTTCTTATTTTTCCTTCCTTTCTCTGTTGGTTATTTTCTTATTTTTTCTTCCTTTCTCTGTTGGTTATTTTCTTATTTTTCCTTCCTTTCTCTTTTGGTTATTTTCTTATTTTGTCTTCCTTTCTCTGTTCGTTATTTTTGTATTTTCCCTCGCTTTCTCTCTTGCTTTTACTTTCCTTCTCTCTCTTGCTTTCTTTTCTTCTTTTTCCTTGATTTTACGCTGTAACTCCTATTTTCTCTTAATTTTTGCTTGCTTTCTCTTACTTATTTTACCGGACTCTCACTCTCCGTTACTCTCTCTTTCTTATTTTTCTGGACTTTCTCTCTCTTACTTTCTTTCTTATTTTTCCTGGCTTTCTCTGTTGCGTTTACGTTCTTATTTTTGCAGGCTTTCTCTACCGCGTTTACTTTATTATTTTTCCTGGCTTTCTTTGTTACGTTTACTTTTCTATTTTCCCTTTCTCTCTCTTTCGTTATCTTTATGTTTTTCTTTGCTTTCTCTGTTTTACATTCTTGTTTTCCCTTGTTTTCTCTCTTTTTTACATTTTGTTTCTTCATTGATCTTGCATTTTTCTTTTACTGTTTCTCCCCTGTCTTTCCATGCTTTCCCTGTTGCTTTTACTTTTTTATTTTTCCTTGTTTTTTTAATTTTACTGTCTCTTTCTTGCTTCGTCTGGCTAACTTTCTCCTACTTTCTCCTTCTTCTTTTCTTTGCTTTCACTCTTACCTTTTCTTTATTCCTATGTCTTGCTTACTGTTTCTTACTTCCTTTTTCTCCCTTTCCCCTGATTTCTCCTTCTTCTTTTACCTCCTTCTCTTTGTATGCAATTCCATCCCAAATTTTACTCCTCCATGCTCTTTTACCTCTTCTTGTATTACTTCTTTCTTCCTATGTCCCCCTGGCATTGCACTTACCACACACAAGATATGGCGAAAAAAAGCAATTTCAATATTAAACTGAAATAATCTAATGGATTTTCTCATACCAATAGATTAACGTCGCCCGAAAATAATAAACCCAATATAAACCCCATCGCATGGCCTGTTAATACCCACTTGTTCACCCACAACGAAGAAATATCATATAAACAAATACAATGTTATGGACTTGCTAATCCCCCTGCGTGCGTTTAGCTCTCAAGAAAAGAAACGGCTCTCCCCCTTCATATTAATAACGGTTGAGTGAGCTTGGACAAAAAAGGGGTGGGAGTGAATGAGAGGCTCCAGAGAAGCTGTCCACTTAATAATTTATCAAAATCAACGCACTTTTCTTGACGCATTTTTGGGGGAACCCTGTTTACGTCTTTACAATGCGCCTATATAGATTCACCCCCGGAGAAAATTCCCCCTTTCTTTCGCCCTCCCCCAAAAACACGTTCGGGAGTGCGTAAGTTTATTATTATTAAATATTCAATCACCATTTGTATGATTCTTTTACCTTCCCCTTCCTCCTTCATGCTTTCTCCCATTGTTTCTCCCTCCAACCTTTCAATCATGTAATGCACCGGGCCGGCTGCCACACACGGCGGGTGTGCTTTTTCAACTTGGTCCGTGATTTCCCCCGTTTTTTGGACGTCTTTCTTATCAGAGGACAGAAATGAGTATTTCCCTTTCTCTTGGCGTCATGGAAGGGTAGAAAAAAAGCGTGGTTTGGGCAGGAAGAGGGACTAATTTTCCATTAGGGAAGAAGGAGAAGGAATGGCGGAAACGGCTGGTGTATTATTAATACAGTGCCACCAGACAGGATCAATAATAATTGGATTAAGAGGGCCGTAATGCATACTTTAATGTGATCCCGAGCAAATTGTTCCTCATTTCCTTGTTTCACAATCAAAGTATCGGGGGTATGGTGGTCCAAAAAAGTCTCTCTGATCACTCCTTTGGCTTTTCATTAGTGATATCCTGTAGAATGAAAGTGGGGCGGTTATAGGCCGGTTGGAGGGAAATTTCTGTGGTGGTTAAAAGTTTTTTTTTTGGAGTGTGTGTAGGAGGCAAAAATTAGTCGGGCGGAAGCGTCTGGTCAATCTCCTTCGACATGCCATGACTTTCTCTATTTTGTAGGTGTACTCTGAATTTGCTAATATACATACGGCGATTGTTTTTTTGGGGATACCATTTTCCAATTTTAACTTTCACTTTCTCTCTGTTTTTGGTTTCATGTAGATTTGTATTGTGCCGAGATTATTTATAGGGTTTCTCGTTGATTGGGAAATCTATTCTTTGGAACGTTTCCTGTCTCGAATAGTTCACTTAGGTTGCCTTATGCGATATTTTTCTCTTGGTCAACAAAGCCAAAAAAGTTTTATTTTGTGGCTGTGTTGCGTTTTTTCTGTGCTGTTTCTTTCTATTTTTTTTCTTTCAGGTTGGAATTTGTGGATGTGTTTTAGGAATTTTCTAATTGATATAATTTCTCTTGATTTTTCCCTGTTTCGGATGTTTTTCTCAGATTTTACTGTATATTGGTTGGTATTGCAGCATTTGCAGTATATTGTTTTTTTGGGGGATTTTCTCTTCTATTGGCTCTTCTTTTTTAATTTTCGTGTATATGGGTTTTTTCTTGGGCGTTTTCTTGATTAGATCTTTCCTTTCACTTTTCTTGTATAAGTGTTTTCTCTCGGGCTGCTTTTTGTTTTGGTTCTTTGCTTTCACTTTTTCATTTGGTTGTTTATTTTCTCGACATTCCTCAGTTTTTGGTCCTTTATTTTGAATTGCTTATTTTTGAATTTTTCTTTGCATTGGTTATTTCCTTTCTTCTTTGCATTGTTTATTTCTTCGACTTTTCTTTGCATTGCTAATTTCTATCATTTTTCTTTGCTTTGATAATTTCTATCATTTTTCTATGCATTGCTAATATCTTTGACTTTTTCTTGGCAGTGGTTATTTCTTTGACTTTTTCTTGACAGTGGTTATTTCTTTGACTTTTTCTTGACAGTGGTTGTTTCTTTGACTTTCTCTTGACAGTGGTTATTTCTTTGACTTTCTCTTGACAGTGGTTATTTCTTTGACTTTTTCTTGACAGTGGTTATTTCTTTGACTTTTTCTTTGTATTGCTTATTTTCTTTGACTTTTTCTTGGCAGTGATTATTTCTTTGACTTTTTCTTTGTATTTCTTATTTTCTCGGACTTTCTTTTGACTATTAGCTCTTTGTATTAATTGGTGTTTGTCTTGGAATTTCCTTTCCCTTGACTACTTTCTGCAGATATTCCTCTGTCCTGGAATTTTCTGCGGAGTTTTTCTTTATTTTGAGGCTTTTCTTTTTGACGTCCCGCTCTGTTTTATTCTCCATTGGTTCGACACCAAGTTTGCGTTGTTGTTAGACATTTTGTGAGATTTTTCCCAGTTTATAATTTTCTTGCTGTTGATTCTTCTGTAAAAATTTCATTGTTGTTGATTCCAGGCTCGATTGTCATTCATTGTTTTTCCAGTTTCCCCCTTTAAATTGTATTTTCTACCAGTTGTAATTATTTTTTGTTTGCATCCGTATTTGGACATTGCTTGATAATTAGTTTTTTTCAATTGTTTTTATTGTATAATACACAAGTGTATGTTGTATAGACATTTAATTATTATTTGTAAATAATTAAAATGCGTACAATTATAATTAGGTATTTATATGGATTTTTTTTATACTTATTTATTTTCTGAGTTCAGCTACGTTTCCATCTTTTCAGTAACAATTTCTCAGCTTCTTATGGTTGATTGCCCGTTCAATTTTTCATTCCCATTCACCAACCTCACTATGTACCTTCCCGGCTTTCCTTTCTACCTAAAAGCCCTCCTCATGGCAGAGTGAATTGAATTAGTGCGCCACTCAAAATTAGATCAAGCTCTGAAAGGACAAGGAGCACCAGCAAAGTGTATGGAGAAAGTCGGAAGGCCTAGTTGGATAGGCGTATTATGATTGTCCTTTTAAACACGGGGAGTTCCCCTGATGAGAAAAACTTCCACATGAATTTTCATCTCCTCTCATTACCGTTCAAAACTTCTAGGAATTCCGCTACACGCACAATACCAGGGAATTTCCCCCTCTAAAAAAAGGTAAAAGGGCAGGGAACTAAATAATGAAGGAGAGAGGATAAAAAGTGGAAAATGTAAATAGGAAAAAATGAAAATAAAATGTTAGTGCTTCACAACGAGATGAGGAAATAGTGGGCAAGGTAATTTCCATAAGCTCTTTGGCTATTACCCTCATAAAAGCATATCTTTTTTCAAAGAAGCCCCCGATCTTTCCCTTTCATTGTCAAGTACTTAAAAAATAGCCTAAAATTTTATTGAACGGGAAATGCACCGGGACGCATATGACCCTCGTAATTAAACTTTTAAACAGAATCTCCAAACCAGGAAAATACAGGAGCTCAACATCGGATAAATATTTGCTAAAAATGTTCCCTTCTCATTGGATTTTTAGGGTGAAAATCTCCCTTGTATAGATCCAAATAATTCCTCATGCAAGTACAAAGAATAAATATGACATAGAAAAAAATCCCCGTTGCCGCTTTGATGCGTACGCGTCTAAGGAAATAAATGGAGGGTGAGTCATCCCATCATGTGTGTGGGGGATGGAGAAAATAGGGAATAACGGGATTAAAGTACATACTCACAATCAGCCTCTTTTATTACTTTTTACCTATTTGGATGCTACTTCCATGGACTTAAAAGAGGGCTTCCTTTGTACGAACGTCGAATTTCATTTCAAATGATAACATTCATGAGAACAATTTCGTCAGTTTCATGGGGCGAAGGAGTAAGTCGAGAGGACGAAGGGGTGGCATTATATAGAGAAGTAGAGGGAAGGACAAGCGAAAGACGAATAGAGAGATGTAGGCACACAGACAGAGATTAATAAATATAGAGACAGCCACTAGGAGTGAGAAGGACTCAGAGATACAGGGATGCCCAAACAGAGTAGGAAAGAGAGAGTTACAAAGAAAGAGAGAAAGACAGTGAAAGAGATAAAGAAAGAGAAAAAGAGATTGAACGGAAAGAGAGCGAAAGAGAGAGAAAGTGAGGATGAAATAGAGAGACAGTAAATAGAGAGAAAGAGAGTAAAAGAAAGAGAGAGGGAGTATAATAGAGAGAAAAAGAGGAAAATAAATGGAGAGAGAGAGAGGAAAATAAATGGAGTGAGAGAGTAAAACAGAGAAAAGGAGAGGAAAATAAATGGAGAGAGAGAGAGTAAAACAGAGAAAAGGAGAGGAAAATAAATGGAGAGAGAGAGTAAAACAGAGAAAAGGAAAGGAAAATAAATGCAGAGAGAGAGAAAAAAGGGAGAAAAAGAAATAAAGAATAACAGAGTAAAAGAGAGAAAAAGAAATAAAGAGAAAGAGAGAGAGGCATTGGGAGCAGAATAAAGAGAAAGGGTGAGAGACACAGAGAATAATACAGAGAGGGGAAGATGGGAAAAAAATAAAACGAGAACGATGGAAACAAAGAGTGCGAAAGAGAGAGACGTAAAGAGAGACATTACAATGAATATGCGGGAAAATATAAAAAGTTGAAAAATACAAAATTGTGTAATTGTGTGTGCGTATTTATATGTGTAATCACTTATGCTTACGAACATCATAATTGAGTCAAGTTATAATAATGATCCATAAATAATAAATACTTTTTTTTGCTTGTTTGTAGTGCCACCACAAAGACCCACAATCTTCGACGGGTCAGGCGCAGAGATAATAGAGAACGCCGGGCCATACAAGGAAGAGTCACCCATGTCTTTGATGTGCATAGCATCCGGAGGTAAGAACTTTTCCCCAGTCCATTTACTTCCCCGCAAATGCATCCACACTTCCCTTTAACTCCGAAAAGAAAACTCTTTCCCCATAATTGCATAAATTTAACACCACAAGAAAAACTAGATTCATCTACCTAAAATAGTGGCCTCTTCCCCCATTTTCGGTAGGGAAGATGAAGAAAAAGTTGTCGAAACCCATAAAATTTTGGGGGTTCTTTAGGAGAAATGGAAACGATAACAATTTGGTTTAAAATTAGGTCATTCCCTCCTACACACACCTTAACTCCACCAAGTTTTACTTCTCACACGCACGGACACACAATTACCCTCTTTCCCAAGCACTTTATAATGGTTGTAGGAATTCATGAGCAATTTGCCACATTCTCAGTGATAAGCATTCACTCCCTATCTCCTTCACTAAATATGGAAGATGACCCCACAGATGAACGTGTTGGAATGAGAGGCAGATCGAGAGAGAGAGAGAGAGAGAGAGAGAGAGAGAGAGAGAGAGAGACAAAGCAGAGCATGGTAGAGAGCGAGCCGGTGAGGGAAAGAATTTGGAGCCATATAGCGGGAGGAAGAGAGGGAAAACGCAAGAGAAACTGCGAGAGACCGAAATATAGGGGAGAGAGAACGTGAGATAAATAGAAAAACAGAGAGAAAAAAGAGAAAGAGAGAAATAGAAAGAACATAGAGAAAGAGAGAGACAAATATAAAGAAACAGAGAGACAAATAGAAAGACCTGAGAGAAAGAGAGATGAAAAATAAAGAAAGATGGAGATAAAGAGGGAGATAAAGAGTGAGATAAAGAGGGAGATAAAGAGGGAGATAAAGAGAGAGAGAGAAATAGAAATAAACTAATAGAACCAGAAAGATAAACAGCTGGAGAAGCAGAGCGATAAACAGAGAGAGAGAAGCAGAGACAAAGACAGCGAAAGAGAGAGAAACAGATAGAGAAAGAAGGTGGAAGAAAATGATAGAAAAAAGGAAAGAGAACGATAGACAAAGAAAGAAGGCGAGAGAAAGGAAGAATAAAACAGAATGAGAAGGAGAGAGAGGAAAGGCAAAGAGAGAAAAAACAGAGAGGGATGGAGAGAGAGGAGAGGCTAAGAGAGAAAAAATAGAGAGAGATGGAGAGAGAGAGGAGAGGCAAAGAGAGAAAAAACAGAGAGAGAGGGGGAGAGATGAGAGAAAAAACAGAGAGAAATGGAGAGCGAGCAAAGGCAAAGGGAGAAAAAACAGAGAGAGAAGGGGAGAGAGAGGAGAGAGGCAAACAGAGAAAAAACAGAGAGATTAGGAGAGACAGGGGAGAGGCAAAGAGAGAAAAACCGAGAGAGAAGGAAAGGCAAAGAGAGAGAAAACACAAAGAGAGAATGAAGGAAAGGGAGAGAAAAACAGAGAGATTGAAAGGAAAAGAGAGAGCAAAACGGAGAGATAAGAACATTCTCTCAACCGTCTCCTCCACCTTTCTTATTGATCCCGCTGATAAGCTCCTTGCAATAATCTTTTGGACTAATAGCATAGTACGGAATTCCTCCCACCACTTTCACGCCAAAATCCTCTCTCTCCCCCGACATTTCAAGAAATTATTACGGCATTTCTAGAATGAGAGAAAGAGAGAGAGAGGGCGATAGAGGGAGAAAGAGAGAAAGAGAGAGAGAGAGAGAGAGAGAGAGAGAGAGAGAGAAAGAGAGAGGAATTCTTGAGAAGGATTTGGAATCAAATTACTTATACAGGTTTTGCCCATCGGTGTAGATGCGTTGCGAATTAAAAAATTGAAGGGATGGAAATTCTGAGGGAAATTGATACATATAAATACGTACCTAGTAGATTTCTTAAGATATGCATATAAATATGAGGAATAACTCCGTGAAAATAGTCTAAACTCAAGCAAATATGTATCTTAAAAATTGCGAAAAAACTGCAAAACGTCTAACACCATGGATTGTGTACATACCTAAATTTTGCTTAAGCAGACACCTAAGGTAGCCCCAAATTCTCCTAAAACAAGGAGCATATACGGGAAAAATCTAAAGTCCAAAGGAAGAAACCATTGCGGAAAAGGAGGGATCTTTTTCTAAGGAAAAAAAAAAGGAGGAAGTTGAGAAAGTCTTTGCTATCAGGCAATTACAATGCTTTATTGTTATGATTGTTCCCTTACAATTCCGCTACGCCTTAAGTTTTCAAGTTGGGAGCTTATGGCGTCATTAGTAGGCTGCTGAACATTTCCTCCTTTCCCTCAGCCGTTTCTTTCTCTCTCTCTCTCTCCTTCCCTCTTTTACTTTCACTCTCCGGCAGCTATTACGAAGATAAAAGTATAAGGGGGAAAACCATAGATTTAAGCTCACGTGTGCGGGAAGGTAAGACCGTCACTATTTCTTCCCTTCCTCTCCTCACACCCACTTGGGAAGTACCTGGAATTACCTATTACTACGTGGACATTATGTGCATATGTATGTATAGACGCACTTAGAAATCCCTCACTTTAGAAATCTCCCGTACTCTCTCTCTGGCTGTCTCTCTGCCTCTCTCTGTCTCTCTCTTTTTATCCGTTCACTGGTTTTCACACTTTTCCTTTTGACATTTCTCTCTATTTTCTCTGATTTCTCTCTCTATACTTCTCCCTTTTTTCTGGGATTTTCCATGAACTTGTAATTTTTCTCTTATCGCTCGGATGTCCTTTCTCTCTCATTTATTTTCTATCTCTCTATGTCTCTTGCTTTTTCTCTCTGTCCTTTCTCGTATTACTTTTCTGTCTATTTATCCCTTTCTCTTTCTTTCTCTCTCTCTTTTTCCCTTTCTACCTCTTTCTCTTGCTGAAGGTCTCTTTCACTGTCATTTTTCTCTTTTTTTCTCTCTATTTCACCCTCTTTCTCCCGGCATTTCCAATTTTTTGTCTTTTTCTTTCTCTATCCATCAATTTCTCTTTCGACCCATTTTTCACTCACTTTCCCTGTATGCTTTGCCCTCTCGTTCACATTCTTCGTTTATTTTCTTTAAACTTCTCTCCCTTTCACTTTGTTTTTCTCTCCTATATCAATTTTTCTTTCGTTCAATTTTGTCTTTCCGTTTCTTTTACTTTCACTTTTTTCCCTTTCTTTTTTGCTCACTCTTTCTATCTTTCTCTCTCTGTGAATCTGCCTTTCTTTTTATCAATTTTTCTTTCTTTGTGAATTTCTCTTTCTTTTTATGAATTTTTCTTTCTTTGTGAATTTCTCTTTCTTTTTATGAATTTTTCTTTCTTTGTGAATTTCTCTTTCTTTTTATGAATTTTTCTTTGTGTGAATTTCTCTTTCTTTCTATGTTTATTTGTGTGAATGTCGTCTCTTTCTATCTTTCTTTCTGTGTGAATTTCTCTTTCTTTCTATGTTTATTTGTGTGAATGTCGTCTCTTTCTATCTTTCTTTCTGTGTGAATTTC
>JAQGBT010006319.1:0-12707 GCA_034698585.1 Disparrhopalites patrizii
AAGAGAAAGGTAAAAAGTCGAAAAGTAAACGGGAAGAAAGAGAAAGGTAAAAAGTCGAAAAGTAAACGGGAAGAAAGAGAAAGGTAAAAAGTCGAAAAGTAAACGGGAAGAAAGCGAAAGGTAAAAAGTCGAAAAGTAAACGGGAAGAAAGAGAAAGGTAAAAAGTCGAAAAGTAAACGGGAAGAAAGAGATGGAAAGAAAGATGGAAATTTTGCCCATGAGAAGGTTGAACTTGTAAGAAAAAGTGAAATAATGAAGCAAAACTTCTCATCGGAGAAATGCAGAAATCAAAAGGGAAACAAAAATGCAGAAAAATAGTAGAACACCAGAAGAAACTTGAAGGCAAACGGGAAAGCAAGAAGGCCTTCCAAAGTACGGACACAAAACCGTCCAGGCAAGGAAGAAGGTACGTAAAATTTGGAGTGAAAGCCCGTCATAAGGGAAAACATTTTTTTATTTTGTTGTTAACTTAATTGGATTTTAGTGGCGAAGGAGTGCAAGAACTATTACGTCCAAATGCAACGACAGGGGGAGAAACAAACCAAGGACAAAAATGGAAACGGGAAGACACAAAAGGGGAGAGAGAGGGAGATGTGAAATAAAAAATAAAAAGAATTCAAATGAGATTTTTTCCATCTTTTTCCTATCCTAATGCATTATGTAAGTCTCTCTCTCCTTTTGGCTCTCTCATCCAACTTTCCATTGCCATATCCGTACATTTTTATCCCATTCATATGTATATAGAATCCCACCTACGACGGAGAAAGGGATGAGCAAAGTAATCCACGAAGGACCATAGCAACCAAAAGGAAAACGCATCGTCGTAGACAAAATGGAAGGAAGTACTAGAGGAAAAAAAATAAAATTAAAATATTCTTCTCTTTCCCTCCCGGTCCATCCATATGAATGGCATGGGAAATTCTATTACTGCAGACCCAGGCTAGGCTTTTAAGGCAAGGCCGTAATGAGAGTGAAAGGGAAAAAAAGTTATTATAGGATTTCCACCAAAAAATGGGGGAAAAGGAGGGTGGGATGGAAATAGGGAAAAATTCTCATTAGAAACGAAATCATTGTTATCATAATGAGCATCATAATGTTTTCATGCTACATTTCACACCCGGGAAACCGCAAGAGGGGACTGCGGGTAAGAAAACACGCAACGAAATAGAGGAAATATGTAGAGAAAGTAAAAAAAATTCGGAAGAAAGCACAGAAATAAGGAGACAGAGAAAAAGAGACGGAGAAACAAATCTGGGAGAAACCATCAAGAATACAATTTAGGTTGAATAGAATGAATTCGAATAAATAAAGTACTAAATTTTGCGGAACACATACACATAAATTAATTTTAAAACAATAAATGAATTTTATCGAATAAATAAACACAAAAAATTTAAACAATAAATTCAAATAATTGAATTGCAAATGAATACTGAAATTTTACTGTATAAATAAATACAAAATGTTTAAGAATAAATTCCGATAAATAATTTGTGAATAAACAAATACAAAATGTTTAAAGAATAACTTCTAATAAATAAATTACGAATTAATAAATACAAACATTTTAATGAATAAATTCGAATAAATAAATTGTGAATTAATAAATACAAAATTTTTAAAGATTAAATTCGAATAAATAAATACAACATTTTTAACGAATTAATTGGAATAAATAAGTTGTGAATTAATAAATACAAAAATTTTAATGAATAAATTCGAATAAATAAATTGTGAATTAATAAATACAAAAAATTTAATGAATAAATTCCAATAAATAAATTGTGAATTAATAAATACAAAAAATTTAATGAATAAATTCGAATAAATAAATTGTGAATTAATAAATACAAAAATTTTAATGAATACATTCGAATAAATAAATTGTGAATAAATAAATAAAAACATTTCAAAGAACTAATTGGAATAAATAAATTGTAAATAAATAAATAATGAAAATGAATACAAAATAAAAACAACGTATTTAACCCCTTCGGAGTTAGCAGTTATCGCCTTATTTTAGTCCCAAAAAAGACTTAAAAAATCCTTTCTGCATTTGTTATTAACACAAACATTGTTGTTCTATATTACGGTTTCCCACCATTAACGGGGAAAGTTTGCTGATTTGTGGAGAACCGTACATACATATATCCGAACGTTCAAGAGAAAGTATAATCTGTACTGTTTAGGATAGATTTATGGTCTCGTCTCGAGCCAATTGAATCAACCACAAAGATAAAAGGGAGTTGACAATAAAGCTGGAAGCTCTTTATTAGGCAAAGTCAAGTTAAAACTCGAGTGACGGGAGAACTTAAAAGAATGCAAAATCCCACTGGCAATTTATGTACATGTCGTCATCAACAATAATCATGATTGAATGACAAGAATTAAATGAAAAGCGACGATGACGGTAATAATGGCCACGTGGAAACAAGATGAATATAAAGGATACACATATATATCTACTATAATACTTCACATGATTTCTGGGAAACCACATAACAAAAAATATTTTTGGAACCCAAATCCCGCATTTCCCTGCTAAGGATTTACCCAAGCACGAGAACTTTGTCCATGTACTTTCTAATAACATTCATATAACATCCATAGAATACATTTTAGGTAGTATATCCAAGTGTATACTTAAATATATGTTAAATCCTCTTAACACAGGAACCACGGAATCCCCAGATCTCTAAAAACCCATCACGTATCCTACTCCCATTACTCTTTCATTAAGTAATTACGCAACATACAAATTTATTATTGCTTCTAAATGTATCCGCCGCTTCCCGTGAACCAAAAATTAATTTCCTTGTCGTCCATGGAATTTCGGGAGGAATAGTTATTTCATAAAATATATACTATCCCTTTAATAATCTCGAAACCGAATATTACGCCACTCTCAAAAATTATTCTGATACAGCGGGGGATACATAATCTAGATTAATTTCACACATATGCACCTGACGGGGAGAGGCACAATTTCTACTGTGTCCATTCCGTAACCTCCAGAAATGAAAAAAGATGCTTTTGATACAAGCAAGCACATGTTTTTGCGAAATCTCTATAATAGTCTAAATATCCTTGGGAATTCCGTGAAATTTTATGGACCAGTGTGAAGCCACTGATTTGATAAACAAAGTATGGTCACGGAATGCCCCTTTTTTCGAAATTGAATTTTAAATTCAATTTAGAATTTACCGACTTTCAAAATTTATTTCCCGCTTTTCTTAGTGTGAGCAGAAAATTAGAAGGTGTGATCGTTATCATGATGTCAAGCACAAAAACGGGCGTTTGAAAGTTATTCAAGCTATAATTGTAAGAATGAATAAAAGGCATACAAAAAGGCCGTTAAGCAAAAACCGTTTATAAATCCAACTACGGGTGAAAGTTAGGCGTAAAGGCAAAAAGTCGTGATTGTGCATAGAAGATTTAAAAAAAATCTCAATGAGGCCCGAAGGATAAAACATGCAAAGAGGCCTAATAAATGGTTAAACACGCAGGGAAATAAGCTATAAGGAAAAACATGCAAAAAGCTCCAAGGGCACTTTATAATGGTTTATACAAAGAAATTAAATTAATAGAAAAAACCATGCAAATGGACCCAAAGAAAAAAAATGGAAAGCGCTCCAAGTAAGAAATATGTAAGGTCATTCACCATAAAAAATGACTGGCAAGAGGCACAAAGAAAACAAAACCATGGAAAAAAGCTCAAAGGGAGAATCATGCAAAGAGGCCCAAAGGAAAAGCCATGCCTTGAGGCTCACAATAAAAGCCATGCGAAGAGTAACTAGAAAAAGGGCATGCCCTGAGGTCCAAAAGAAAAGCCATGCAAAGAACTAAAAGGGAAAAAGACATGCAAAGAGGCCCAAGAGAAGAGCCACGAAAAGAATTAAAAGGAAAAAGACATGCAAAGTGGCCCAATAGAAAAGCCATGCAGAGAATAAATAGGAAAAAAGACATGCAAAGAGGCCCAAAAGGAAGAACCCATGCCGGGCACGAAGTCCCATGCTACCAAGGAATTATAAAAAAGGGTATAATAATCTCAAAAAAGGCGCTAAAAATATGAGAAAAAATTGGAAAAGTAATTCTATAGATAAGACACATTTATAGCCGCCAAAAAAAAAAAAGATGACTCACGTTCCACTTACATTGTTGGCATCATCATCACATTTATTATGAAACACACTGCATCCTCTCATCGCCATCACCCAAGACTTGAGAGAGGGAGAAGACTCTTTTTTTGCTTTGTTTTGATTGAAGCAGAAGTATTAGCAATGTAATGTTCTTACAGCTCGTAGCTTGAAGAATATTTTTGTTTTTTTAGTGCACATTCCAAAGAAAAACGTAGGATTAGTCACCACGTCCTCTTAGCAATTTCTTGGCTGTGTCTGTGTGTTATGTATGTATATATGTATATCTGTGTGTAGGTATAGCACTATATCAACGCTGAAAGTCCCTGTAGAGAAATCGTTAATATTGCAGAGAAAGACTTACAATAGAAGACGTTTCAAACAACACACATTGATGCACACTATTTCAAAACATTCAAATAAAATTATAGTAGCAAAAAACGTTTTTTCAAAATGTGTACATATGTATATACGCACATACATATGAAATGGCTGTACCACAATCAAGCAATTGGCTCAAGCCTTTTTTTTTTTTGTTAGCAGCATTTAGTATGTGTGTTAGTATCAAGGAAATGTATACAAATTAATTTATGCCATCATTAATGCGATCAATCATGTACCTTTCCTCCGTTAATTAATTTTCATTCCGTGGGATTCACCTGCGTTATGTCGGCTATATGCATATATAAATCTACTTTTGTATGTGTTTGTACTGTTTATATGTGCATAAATAGTTAACCCGTCACATTTTCTACTGCAGTTATTTTATATGTGCTTAAGTACACATTGGACTCCATCAAAATTAGGGAGCCATATATTGTAATTCCACGGTGTGTATTGTATGTATGTCATTAATTTATATGTATATGAATTTCCCTTCAATGTGCGTACATACGGACACCATTGTATGCGTAATTTTGTTTTTTTAAAATAAATTCTGTATCCTAAAGTTTCTGTGGGCAATATTTCCATCTTGGCGGGAGTAGCTCCGAAGGACGAAAGGAATTATTTTAGGGAAAATTTTAGGGCAAATCGGCAAATCCTGGGAGACTTCGTATTCTTTTTACAATTCGACGCCATTCACAGTATTTTGCTTAATTTTTTCATGTTTTGATTTTTTACCTATTAGGTATAATATTAGTTGGAGTAATAAATAAAACTTAAAAATTGATATTTCCTCAGAATTATTGTGAAAGATGTTAGGAAATAAGAATTTAAAATTGAAAACTGGAAGCAAGATACTAATTTCCTCTATAACGGACCTCCTTATAACGGCTTTTTCACTCTAATTTCGGCTTAATTTCAATTACAGGTTTTATGAGTAACGCCGTTCTTGTACTTTGGTCAGATCAGGGAATTTATACAGTCGACTCTATACTCTATAATGAACTTTTTTATAACGGTTGTCTCTGTACAACGGTGCCTTAAAATCCTCCTCTGGAAAACTTTCTCCAGTTGCTAGCATATAATTTCTGTATGTATATCAGAAAAATCGCAGCACCTTGCACATGTAATAATTGTGTTCTCCATTACAACATTCCTTTTACAGTCGACTCTCTCTATAACAGTCCCTTGTATAACAGTACTCTCGTTATAACAGCAGCAAAAAATGCTCCCATCAAAAACTTTCTCCATTTGTTAACATAGAAATGTCTGTTCTCTATAACAGTTTTTCTTTATAACAAGCGAAATTTGATGCTTTACAGGGTACTGTTATAGCGAGAGTCGACTATAATATCAAATTGGGTTCCGCTGGATGGTATTGCAGTCAACTCTCTCTATAACAGGTTCCATTATAACGGTTGTCTCTGCAACGGTAGCAGAAAATGTTCCCCTCAAAAACTATCTCCAATTGTTAACATAGACATTGCTGTGCTGTATAACGGTTTTTTATACAGTAGTCTCTGTATAACAAGTCTATACAACTCTATAACAACCTTTCTCTATAACAACACTTTTTTTCCGCCCTTCGTGCATGAAAGAACATATTTTATCTTCTATATAGCAACATTTCCCTATAACAACATTTTTTGCCCTTCCCTTCAGAATTGTTATAGACAGACTCCACTGTAACGGGGAAAATATGCTGATTTAAGAGGAACCGTTATACAGAGAGTCGACTGTGATAATTTTATGTTCTATTTAGCATAATTTCCCAGTACAGTCGATTCTCTCTATAACGGACCTCCTTATAACGGTTTTTGCACTATGACGGTGTTCACAAACCCGCCCGAGACCATTTCAATGCTAAAATATTCGTTATTTTATAACTGTTTTTTCGCTATAACGGGGAGGCTCTGAATCCCAGACCAATAAATGGCTTTTGCTATAACGGTTTTAGGCCACGGCCACACATGTAATACCGGTTTTTTCAAATTTCTGAATCCCCGCCACAAATTCCTTTTTGCTATAACGATTTTAGGCGCACCCTCACACGCTATACCGGTTTTTTTCAAATTTAATAATCCCCCGCCCTTAATTCTTTTTTGCTATAACGATTTTAGGACACGCCCTCACACGCTATACCGGTTTTTTGCTAATTTCACTGCCGTCAAAACAGTTTACAATTGGGTTTTATTTTATTTTACCATATTACTTTTTACCATATTACTTGCTACCATATTAGAATTAGGTAATATGGACGTGGAAAACGGAACTGTAAACTGTTTTGGCGGCAGTGTTGGAATCCCCCGCCATTAAAACCGTTTCCAAACGGTTTTCCTTATACCGGTTATTCGTTATAACGGTTTTTCCGGCTGCTTTTGGCTAAAGCATTATAGAGAGAATTACTGTAACAACGTTTTTTGCTCTTCCCTTTAGTTCTGCTTCACAGAGACTCCACTGTACATGTAGTTACTACGCTATTAAAAATAACCAAATGGTGGATAAAAAACTAAAGGATTTCCCGTCCTACAGCTGAGTAACATCCTCATTGCAGGAGTGAATGCCGTCGGCATTGACAATGACGGGTGTGAAAGAGGAGGAATGGAGGAGGGGATGTCTGGAGGAGACGGGGGAGACGTTGGAGCTGCTCCCGCCCGTGATGGAGTTGTTGGAGTGGCTGCTCATGCCACCGTTGGTGGGGGTGGTGATGGTGATTGTGGTGGTGGTGTTGGTGGTGACATGTGTGTGATTGGTACAAGTGGAATTATTGGTGGGGGAGGAGGACGAGTGCATGTGATTGGCCACTGCCTGCCGCTTGGAGGACAGCGTTCGCAAGTGGTAGGTCATGGTCGAGTTGTTGGTGGAGGGGAAGTGACTCGTACTAGCGGTCGTGTAAGTCGTATTTGTGCGGCAATAAGGCCAGCGCTCGTCCCGGTTCTTACCACAAGTCAGGGCTCGGCCGAAAGCTCGACGAAACTTGACGGACATGGCGTTGTACAGAATCGGATTGATCGCACTGTTCACAAGACACAAAGAAAAAACGGGAACATTGTTAGTGTTTTCTTCTGTAGTTTTTCCAAGAATTATCTTCTAAAGTTAATTATAATGAGTAGGACAAACCAACGAATGATTTTTTACTGCAAATATACTAGGATTTTTTTCGGGGAAAATTATGGGTTTCCCGGGAAAAAACGTTTGAATTTCGCGGGGAAAAAAGTTTGAATTTCGCGGGGAAATATTATGTATTCTTTTTGGTGCAAGTAATTATTCTGTTTACCGTACAAAGTTTTAGCGAAAACAGTATGCTTTTTGCGGGATTAAATTATGCGTTTCGCCGGGAAAAAGGATGATTTTCATGCTGTAAAAATGCACGCTTTTTCTCATTGGATTATGCTTTTTTCCGTAGAAAGTAGATATGCTTTTTATGTCTTCACATTAGGCTCAATTTACGGTTCACACCGAAAAGCACTATGCTTTTCCTGGGAAGACATTATTTTTTATATGGAAACAATTATGCTATTTTCCGTACAAATTATTCTTTTTACCGGAAAATTTTATGGTTTTCGCCGGAAAAAATGACGATTTTTATTCTTTAACAATGCATGCTTATTTCCGCACTGAATTATTTTTTTGTCTATAGAAAGTAATTTTTTTATGTATTCAAATTAGGCTCAATTTGTGATTTACACTGAAACGTACTAAGATTTTCTTGGGAAAACGCTTTTTTTGATGGAAACAATCATGCTATTTGTTGTAAAAATTATGCTTTTTACCGGAAAATCTTATGGTTTTCGCCGGGTAAAATGATGTTTTTTATGCTTTAAAAATGCATTTCTATTAACCAAAGTATTATTTTCTTTTCCGTAGAAAGTATTCCTTTTACGTCTTCAAATTAGACTCAATTTGTGGTTCACACCGAAAAGCACTGTGCTTTTCTTGGGAAAACATTATTTTTTTAATGAAAACAATCATCCTATTTGCCTTAAGCGTTATGAATTTTTACCGGAAAAAATTATAGTTTTCGCCGGATAAAATTATGGGTTTCGCTGAAAAAAATGACGGTTTTTATGCTTTAAAAATGAATGCTATTTACCAAATGATTATTTTCTTTTCCGCATAAAGCAGTACTTTTATGATGTCTTCAAATTAGCCTATTTTTATTACATTTCATGAAAGCGTGCTCATTTGGGTTTCAATATTAACAAAACACACCAATTTCTTGCTTTCGCTTGTACAAAATGCAACTATTTTACGGAATGTATTAAAATTTTACCCTTTTAATCCGAATTTTTGGATTTTTGGAAATATGTTCCTTTTGTCGAATTATGCTTTTTAGTACTTTTAAGTACTACTTATACTTCGTTTTTGTGTGAAAATATCTATCTTAAATTGTCTATAACTTATCTGAAATTGTCATAGTAGCAGAAAGTGGTATAGCATGAAATTAGTCCTGAACTCGTATTCGATACCAAAATTGACACTCGCTAATTGAACTTGAACCAATGCGAGGCGCTAATTTTTGTGTACATCCATGTGTTCAAATGCTATAGTCTAGCGGGAATGCAGAATATGCCGTTTGTTTTTTGTAAAATACTACCCAGAGAAAATTACACAGTATTATATAGATCAGCGTAATTTAGGGAAATCCACAACACATATTTGCAGATAACTCGTATTTCCGTGTGAAAAATAAATAAATTGGGTTCTTCCTGTGTTTGTCAATCTGGCCGTCCAGAGAGGGAAATCTGATATCTGATCTTGCCCAGCGCCATTGAAATTCTGTAACATTTCCTTGTTTGCCGAAATTATTTTTCCCCATCACTTTCTCCGTTTGCTAACATACGATTTCCCTTTCCCTTTATATGTACCTATACATATGAACGGCATGGCTTTACGCTATAATTGTGACGAATTGATAATTTGCTCCTAGTGAACCGTTATAGAGAGAGTTGGCTGTACATATGTATATTTCCGTGAAATCTGGCTCTGGAGAAAAAAACAAATCAATATCCAGCCGCAATTTGCAGAACAACATTTGTGGTCATCTTCTGTTATTGGATTTGAACAATAGGCAAACAATACCCATGTTTAGCATTGTCATAACAGGATAAACATGACAGATTGTTCCATATTTCCCGGAATAATCAATTTATTTTGTGTCGCAAATCGAGTATTTTTTTGCCAAAAAAAAATCATTTTTCTTGGCTTGTTTGATGCAAAAAATATTGAGAAAAAAATGATACCCCAAGGAAACATTTACTGGAAGAAAAAAAGGGAAACATTCAAGAAATGTCTTCACCCAATCAATTTTGGGGCTTCTATCAATTCCCCCCAAAAAATGTACAAGGGCATTTCTATCGCCTGCTTCCCCTTTAGCTCATTAGGGCACTTTCCATGTACTCCCTCCAGGAAACAGAGATTCCTGGAGGCCTTTGCACCATGTTCTTTTCTCAAGGAAAGGACCATCTAAAAAGAAAGTGCACTTTCCCAAGTCCGGCGGGAAATTGGAAGAAAAGGACCAAATGGAAAGCCACAACCTACGTCAACGCTCAGCGCCCTTTGACGGAAGACTCTTACAAAAAATGTCAGTTCCGCTTGTTACAGCGGATTTTTTTCCTGAGACCAGCCCATTTATTTTGCTATTACATTGGTCCCTTTTTTATAGTTGCCGATTTTGTTCGGAGCTATTTCCGGGGAGCAAAAAAAAAAAAGGAATTGTTCAATTGGAAAAATCGGGAATCTGACGGTGACATGTGTATTTTTTTTGAAGGGGGCGATGTACTGACACAAAATACGATTGAGTAAATATGTACATGAAAGCCGTCATGAAAATACGTGGGCAAATCCAGATTCTCCAGTATTTACTTTCTCCAGTATCCATTTTCTCCAGGTATTTCATTCCCTTACTCAAACATTTTTGTACGGGTTAGTGCAAGGACCGGGAAGCCCCCAAAAAAATCCTGGTAGCAAAATTTCTCTCAATGAAGGTATACAAAGGGAGGAATTCAATAAGAAAAAAAATGGTACAAAAAACACGGAAAATCAAACAATGGGTATCTCAAATAAAATGGGAAAAGCGGAGAGGAAATAAATATACACAAAACAAAGGGAAAGCAAGGAGAAAATAAATATACACAAAACAAAGGGAAAACTCCAAGAAGAAAACTGTCAGTTCGTAAAAAAAAGCTTTGGAAATCACCAAAAAAATAGTGAAAGCCACAAAAAAATGGTGAAAGCCACGACAAAATGGTAAAAGCCACAAAGAAATAGTGAAAGCCACCAAATATGTTAGGATTAAAAAAAAAAAACGTCGCCCGCTCTTCGACCTACTTCACCCTTGGAACAATTGGCCACCCTTGAAAGGAGGTAGAAAAGAGCATTTTTTAAACAAAATCAAGTCCTTTGTATTACTGGCACGTTTCCCCCCACGAAACCACTCCAAACGGCCCTCCCCCCAAATTTTTCATCCCTTTTTTCGCTACATTATTGGCCTTTCCTTTTCTAATACAATAAGTATGTACGTACATATATGGATGTCTCCTTTGAAATTTAATATGAGGATAAAACCTATTAATAAGAAACGCACAGAGAAAGGAAAGATGTACGTATGTACATACCTTAATATGTGCATGGTAACGGGAGAAAATCCACACAAATAGGACTTTGAAGCTTTTTGCATTGGGGTAGGAGAATCTCATTTAGAGCACGTGTCCGCCATTTTTTTAGTGGGTAAAAAAAAAGCGTGTGTCAGGCCAGGAGGGAGAAGGAAAACATGAGGCGTATGCATGGATGCAAATGTTGGTGTAAGTGAATAGCAAAGTTAAATGGAGAGATCAAGAGGGAGAGACACTGACAGATCAATGGAGAAACTATGGACTCAAAAGGTAGAGAAACTGTTTGGTGGAGATAGAGAGAATGGGAAAATGTTGAGATCTAAAGAGAAAGACTAAGACGGAAAGAAAAGAGAGAAACAAAATTGGACGACAGCGATAGAGAAATAGATGTTTATAGCGTCAGAGAATTTGAAAGGTTACGATAGAGAAAAACAGACATGATAATAAAATAGTAACTAGGAGACAAGAGCTGGCAGAGAGAAACAGAGAGACAAATACTGAGAATGCAAAAATACGTCAAATAGCGAAAGAACAAGCTGACATTAAGCGACAAATATGACGAGAGAAGGGAAGAAGCTAAACGAGACGGAAGGATAACAAATATAATGAGACAATAGAGAAAACGAGACGACAGAGAGACAGAGAAACAGACAGAAGCTAGAGAAAACATAAAGGAACTGAGGAGGAAACGAGAGAAAGAGAGACAAACAGTGAAATAAAGAAAGAGAGAATGAGAGAGATTGAGAAAAAATGAGAGAAAAAGAGAGATAAAGAGAAAGGGACGGTAAAGAGAGAAAGAGGAATAAACAGAATATATTACTACTAGAGAGAAATACAAAAAGAAAGCGATAAAGAGAAATACAAAAAGAAAAGGAGAAATAGAGACTGAAATGCAGAGAGAAATAAAATGAGAAATAACGAGAGAAATAGAGAGAGAGTATGAGAGAAAACAAAAGAGAAAGTGAAACGAAGAGATAAGTAAACAGAGAAATAGAAATTGAAAGAGACATACAAAACGAAAGAGAGAAGGAGAGAAATAAATAGAGAAATAAAGGGAGAAAGAGAGAAATAAACAGAGAAAACAATAAAGAGAGAAAAAGAGACAAAACGAGTGAAAGAGAGAAATAAAGAACAAAAAAGAGAGAAAGAGAGAAATGCAAAAAGAAAAAGAGAAATAAAGAGAAAAGGAGAGAAATAAAGAACAAAAAAGAGAGAAAGAGAGAAATGCAAAAAGAAAAAGAGAAATAAAGAGAGAAGGAGAGAAATAAAGACAGAAAGAGAGAAATAAAGAGAGAAAGAGAAAAATAAAGAGAGAAAGAGAGAAATAAAGAGAGAAGGAGAGAAATAAAAAAAGAAGTAAAAAGAGAAATAGAGAGAAAAAGAGAAATAAAAAAAGGAGTAAAAAAAGAAATAGAGAGAGAAAGAGAAATAAAAAAAGGAGTAAAAAGACAAATAGAGAGAAAGAGAGAAATAAAAAGAAAAGTAAGCGGAGAAAAAGAGAAATAAAAAGAAAAGTAAGCGGAGAAAAAGAGAAATAAAAAGAAAAGTAAGCGGAGAAAAAGAGAAATAAAAA
>JAQGBT010006320.1:0-12700 GCA_034698585.1 Disparrhopalites patrizii
CACGTTTTCGGCTGGGTCAATAAATTGAATCGGTGATGCACACGTAAGTAAATCGTGGTAATGGTTTCCGTAATTCTATCTCAGTTCCTTTCAAAAATGGATGAATAAGGAATACAAATTCGGATAAAATGCGGACTACCAGCTCACGTTTGGTAAGAGATAGAGTGAGAATCAGGCACGTGGAGTGGGCGAGACCAACAAATTCACCAACAAATTCCTGGAGCAAACAAGAAGAAAATTCCGTTGACATAGTACATAATTGTTTAAAAAGAATGTTTTCCCCCGGTAAAAAGAAAAAACCGAAATCATCTGAAAACTAATATGTACAGGTATGAAATGTAGAAAACACCATACACATATACTAAAATATTCGCATCCTTCTATAGTTTTTTAGTTAAAGTTGCTTATTTATTACTAGCAGAATCGATAATACCTTTCTGGGTTTGTTTAACGAGAAAATGACAAATACATTCGCATGGTTGTTGTTGCTGGTGACGCTATTTGCTTTATTTATTTCAAATTCTGACAGTAGATGCAGGAACATCAACAAATTACTGGAGCAAACAAGAAGAAAATTCCGCTGACTTAGAATTTGTTTCAACAACCGAAAAAGCTGCTCAAAAGCATTATATTCTACGGGAAAGGGGCTGTTTCAACAAAATTTTCATTTACCAATTCCGACTAATATGTACACGAATTTTAATTGGTTACATTAATATTTACAGCCATTAATAGTTTTCATACGCAGTTAGGTTTTCACACAAATATACGCTTAGTCATATCGTATCTGGTCGTCGTCGAAATAAAAAATGGATGTTTAACGGTGCTAAATCCTTGAAAAAATTTGGAGTAGTCAGGATCACTTCTTTGGCATGCGTACTTACCCAAGGTGGTAGATGATGAATATTTGAAGACGTTTCAGACTATCACAGTTATACTGCACCTGGAAACCATTACTTGCAAGCAAATAAAACGTTGGTATTTATTTGTATTAATTGCTTTAGTCATATATACTTTGTTCTAGCTCTCGCACATTCCACGATCTCTTGTAACAGTGAACGGACTTATCTCATCATAAATTCGTAATTTAATATAATTGTTTAAAAAGAATGTTTTTCCCCGGTAAAAAGAAAAAGCCGAAATCAACTGAAAAATAATACGTACGGGTATGAAATGTACAAAATACCATACACATATACTAAAATATTCGCATCCTTCTATAGCTTTTTAGTTAAAGTTGCTTATTTATTACTATAGCAGAATAGATTATACCTTTCTGGGTTTCTTCAACGAGAAAATAGTAGGGTGTCAGTATGTTCAATTACGGGTCGACGGGGGTTGCCCAGCCTTCCTAATGGTGGAGGGTACCCTTCGGATAGGAAATGCAACAGACACGTGCATATGTGTATATACGTATATGATCCCGTGTATTTAAATGGGGATTTTCCCCTGGGTATTTCTTATGGACAATCATTTCATATGGGGATTTTCCCCTGGATTTTATACCAAATATTCTTCGGATAGAGATGTGTATGTATATATATATGTGATTTGGGATTTTCCGTTTCCGAGATGGGAGGAGTTTCTTTGTCTCTCTTTTCTCTCGCTTTCTTGTCTCTCTGTTTTCACTAGCTCTGCTGTCTCTCTCTTTTCTCGCTATTTCTTTTCTCTGGCTCTCTCTTGTCTCTCGCTCTCTCTCTTTTCTCTCGCTCTTTTCTTTAGCTCGTTTGTCTTACTCTATTTTCTGTCTCTCTGTTTTCTCTTGCTCTCTTGTCTCTCTGGTTTCACGTGCTCGCTTGTCCCTCTCTTTTCTCTCTCGCTCTCTTGTCTCTCCCTTTTCTCTCTCTGGTGCCTGTCTATTTACTCCAGCTCGTTTGTCTCTGGTTCATCTCGATCAAACCTATCCATTACTCTCACTCTCGGGTCACCCTTTTTTCGCGCTCTCTTGACACTCTGGCTCTGTGTTATATCCACAGAGCAACGAGAAAAAAGAGAGAATAAAAAAACCAGAGAAAAAAGAGACAAAGGGCGAAAGAAAGCGGAGAGACTAAGAGCGAGAGAAACGAGACACACAAAGGGCGAGAAAAAAGGGAGAGACAAAGAAAGAGAGAAAAGAGATGGACAAAGTGCGAGAGAAACGAGAGTTAAAAGAGAGACGAAGAGCGAGAGAAACGAGAGTCAAAAGAGCGAGATACCAAAGGGAGAGACAAGAGAGTGGGAGAAAAGAGAGAGGTAAAGGGCGAGAAAAAAGGTTGAGACAAAGGGAGAGAGGAAAGAGAGGGTCAAAAGGCGAGAGAAACGAGAGTCAAAAGAGCGAGATACAAAAGAGAGAGAAATGAGAGAGTCAAAAGAGAGGCAAAAGCGTGATACAAAAGAGAGAGAAACGAGAGAGTCTAAAGAGAGACAAAGTGTGAGAGAAACGAGAGTCAAAAGAGCGAGATACAAAAAAGAGAGAGAAACGAGAGAGACAAAGTGCGAGAGAAATGAGAGTCAAATGAGAGACGAAGAGCGAAAGTAACGAGAGAGTCAAAAGAGAGGCAAAAGAGCAAAATACAAGAGAGAGAGAGAGACAAGAGAGGGAGAGAGTAGTGGGAGACAAAAGGGAGAGAAAAGAAAGACAGTGACATGAAGATAGAAAGAGCCGAAAAGTGGTATGAATGTATGTATCTTGGGATGGTTTACCCGTAGCAATGCGGGGCATGCGTAAGGATGCTTTGACCAAAATTTAAAATTTTCCAAATGGGGGGACACGTGAGGTGAACATTTTAAATGGGGTTTAACATGGGGAAAACCCCGAAATTTCGGTTCGGGCGTATTTCGAAAATTTAAATATTTTCTTAAAATTCGAAAACTCAAAACGGGCACGAACTTTTGTCATACCGAGAGGTTCCTAGTGGTGCTCTAATCAACCCACCTGGTCTGGGGTAAATCCTTTTTGGACATGTCAAAACGTTCCCTTGTCAGTACTGCTTATTCAGTGTGTGGGATTTCCATTTCCCCCGAATCAGTATAATGGCTATAACCAGGAAAAAATATGTTGTCTCTTTAGCTTCCAACCCGATACATTGTTCATAATTTTAACCATTTTTTTTACACTGGCACAGACGTATAAAGAATAATAAATCGTAAGTGTGATATGCCCATGAATCCCGCTCCCACAGCTACATCTTCTCTGGTACAAAGGAGAAGCCAGATTGAATAGCGTCATGTGTAGATTTGCCAATTGACGATGTCCATCAACCAAAGCCACAAATATTACGGTTTCCGAATTGCTTTCAGTATATTTTTCGTAGAAACTACGAGGGCTAAATGGTAGTCGCTGCTTCATGATATTTTCTGGAGAAATTTATTTTGTATAGACACAATACACAAATTTCTAAGAGCAGACATAGCCACTCATAAATGTATGTGTAACTGACTGACAGTAAAATGCAGAATGACACATTATGCCACTTCTTTTTATGAAGAACAAGGTCAGAAAAAGCCAGAGTGCGTTACATGCGCCCAATAATGGATCGAATGAAGCGAAATTAAGTTTTTTATGATCCGATTTACGTCTTCAAAATCGAATTATTTGATTCAATTGACGGTTTCAAATCGTATCAATTTTCAAGTATTTGAATTGTATCGAATCGAATTGAATCAAAAAATCCGATTCAGCATCGAATCTTTGCCATCCCTATATTACACGAAATAAACTTGTCGAAATTAATTCCGTTTACAAGAAGTATAATAACATCCACTATATACATATACGACTCCTTTTTTCAGAATTGACAACGAAAAATCAAAAATTCACAATTTCCCCGATATTAGGATGGAAGTACGTTCAGGATAATGTCTAGCCAATAGACATCAATATATTAATATATGTACGCTGTGACCGTTTCGGAGCTATAAAATTTCAAAGGTTAAAAACTGTAAGGTCAGGAGGTCTCTCTTAACTTCTTCATACTGCGTCCAATTTTGAATGATTCTACAAGGATTTTAGGAGGGAAGTTTTTAAGGAGAACTGGTAGGTGAAACTATGTTATATGCCATTTAAAAAAACCCAGGAGCCCAAGATGCGTGAGCTTCCAATTGAATTAGATGCAATTCATGAATGTTACATTCCCATTCAATTCCGAGTGCTAAGTCGACACAAACGTCTGGAGAAAATTTCCAGGGCAAACACCAGAGAAACAACTGCTAATAGGACGATACTGACATAAAATATGACTCCAATATCCGAATTACTAAATGACAGTGCTAGCGCAGATTTCTGCGTGACCAGTGAGGCCTTCCAACAGCTCGCCATCATAACATTTTCCCAATGGTACCACAAAGCGAGCAAGCCCCCGTCAAAGAGAAATTGCACCATGGAAACTACGGGGCCTTGTCTATGTTCAGGAAGGTCGCTGTCAATCTTAATGTAGTCACAGACACGGAAATAGGTATCCGGAAATGTGTTGTGCTGAAACGCCAAGGATGCATCCTCGGCCATCTGCTCCGTCACAGTGTTCCAGTACAAGTTGAAATCCTCGGCGAATGTCAGCAACGCCGTTCGACCTCGTCTCAATTGCGCTTTGATGACGTCGGTAATGTTATGATTGGAGATATACCTGATGTTATTCCACAAAGAGTGGGACACGGAATTTGGGTATTTGCTGACCAGGAATTTCATTTTCCCGCTTTCCCGCATTCCATCCATGTTACTTGGACCGTAGGAATTCTGACTACGTATAACGGCTTCGTACTTATATAATTCTCCGAAGCGATTCCGAGTGGTCAGGAATCTTCTATCTTCTAGCAACATTCGTGAGCATTTCTGCTCGCCGTTGGTGTACAGCCTGGAGATGATTGTTTGATTATGTCTCCAGTAATATGTCCGGTTTATTACTGTTTGCATTTCAGTCCCCAAAGGGAAATATATGGTGAAATTTTCCAGCTCTTTTACTCTAGTCCAATTCATGGAGGCTGGTGAATTGGCAGTGTAGTCGGATTTCATTATGCCTTTGTAGCCATTGGACACGACAATTCCCATCAGGAGCCACGGCGTTAGGAGCAAAATTTTCCACACGGGGTTTCCCCATGGATGATTGTTTTTTTCTGACCGCAATAGCGCCGGTGGGAATCCTTTTTCCAAAAGATAACTTCCAAACCAAAGGAGTGCCGTACAAAATTTGTGTGCCCGTTCTACCGCCCTAGCTCCAAAAATCGTGGCGTAAAGGAATGCAAAATGCATCAATGCTCCCAGTAGACATGCCCATATGCGTGTTTCAAATGGGGCCAAGTAAGAGCGGAAACCTCCACGCTGTTTTTTAACGCCGTTGCTCGTTATAAATCTTACCAATCCTCGTTCATCCACCGGATGTATGGTTCGGAAATGGCTTTTGAATTCCTCGGTGTGGCTACGACTGAGTCGAGATTCCTTCCAAACAATTACAGCCTCCTGGCGACTCATTTTATACTCCCAATACAGTAGCTTGTAGCCAGGCATGCAGTGTACATACCAAGTTCGATTCGTTTGGAAATAATTCTCAATACGAAGATGTGGCTCTTCATTCATATTCCAAATTCTTCGGCCATTCTCTGTAACAAAAAAAAAGAGTTAAAATTGGAATTAAAATATGCGTTTTTCCTATGTACGAATACGAATTTAAATTTCAGATATTTAAAATATAATTTCTAATTTCAATACAATTTCATTCAACTATGAATGAAATTCATATTTAAATGCGACAAACATATGCATACGTCTTTAAATCATTTTCAAATGTTTTAAAAAATACATTTGTAATGCAACATGCAACCTGGCATAATTAAATAAATTTTAATAAACTCTTTTAAAAATCAATAATCAAAATTGTAAATTGACTCCGCAACTCTGATTTTGACAAAATCGATGCTTTTACGTACGAAATACAGTAGTCTCCATATAACAACTCTGAAGGGAAGGGCGAAAAATATTGTTATCGGAAAAATAATGTTGTTATAAAGAGACTAGTTATAGAGAGACTTCACTGTAATTACATTACGGCCAACTGAATAAAGCGTCGTTACAATACCTTGATTTTGCAAAGCAAAACTTGCCCGAAGGCGGGAATTAGCAACCTAATGAAAGCATTTTCGAATACTAATATCGTATCGGAATCCTAATGCCAAATTTTGAACACGAATTTGACTTTCGAGTGTATTTGAATTGCAAATTCCAATTAAAACATTTTTCTGACAAAAACATGGATACTAACTTCGATTAGAGTACTGAAACATATATAGTTCCGATTCGATTATATTATTATTATCGAATATTATTCCGATAATTCGAGTACCGATTCGGATGCCATACCTTGCTCTGTAATGCGACCCACAGATTTATCATTCGGTTTACGAGACTCCATTGAACTGCGATCGTAGGCAAACATGGTGTATGTCGGCCATCTTTGAATTGCGATTTCCCAAGACATGCGCATTTCATTTCCACAAAAGTTGTTTGGGCAAGATATGACTAAGGACAATTCTTTGTAGATGCTGTCAGTTCCACTTTGGACAATGGGGATTCTGTCCCAGATAAGCAGAACCTGATTGTAGTGGACGTTCCATGCATTATATTGCCGGTAAAATAATTGAAACACGAGATTATTTCTGACTAAATCTCTGACATTAACGTAGAAGGTAGAAAACCACTTGTAATTAGGATTCGAGTCAAAATAGAGGATTGTAATCTGCTTTGGGGCGTGGCACGCATTGGCAGACACATCGCATAAAATTTCTCGGTCCAGCCAATCCCTATACCGGATATTGTACTTCTGAAGGAACGCTGCAGGTGGCGAATTAATAACTGCACCAATTTTGCACCATTCCATCATGGATTCTCGTCTCCTTATCATGCGTGGCTTCAGTATCTGAAAAACGACGTCTTTTTGGTTTTCCGTGCCACAATCTTGGATGAGACAATCACGCCAGTATTTTGCCATACTGTACCGTTTTGTCTTCATTACATGCCGGATTTCGTAGGGAAGTAGCAATCGGATGTAGTTTGGGTGTTGCTCATTGATAGCGAAGATGATGTGGCAATTCTGGTAGTTGTTTATGAGATTTGCAATTGGAAAATCCCAGTCGGGCTTTACGTATGGACTAATTGCGATGACGCCAGATATGAACCATACAAAAATGCAGGTGGTGCCTGGAGCCATCGTAGACCTTTCGTGAATTTTAGTGCATCTTTAAGGCGAGAAGCTGTTGATTTTGCATGAATTATTTACAAATACCAGGTAAATTCAAATCCTAGAGCAGACGCCACTTGCTGTTTGGAGAATGCTTTTGTATTGCAGTTCTATACGTGGCATGAGTAAAATAAAGTCCTTAAAAAAGAATCGTTCCGACAATTATTACATTTACTTAAAGTAAACGTACGTGGGACATTTCAAATATTTGCGCTAATTTGATGCAAAATAAGAGGCAAATATACGGGTGTTTGTAAAAGAGACAGACAACAGACATAAAGTAAATAAAATGCTTGTCATTGGTTTGTTCGGCCAAGCTTAATAGCGTAAACTTCGGCCAGGCTTAATAACGTCTCATTAGCAAAAACATATGGTTTACGTTCGTGTAAATATTTTATGTAGCGCTGATTCTCGACAAAAATTGGATGCGAATATTGCTTACATGAATTTGCTAGTGCAACGGGTTAGTATGTAATGAGAAGGTAACATTTTATGCGAGCGACGAAAGCCTTGGATAGATTCCTCGCCAAGGAATTCTCCAAGGAGCACGATAATCAGACTTGAAAAAAGGAAATGGCTAAACGCTAAACACAATATTTACAATGAAACTATATGGACATTTGACATCTTCAGAGATGTTTTTACAAGTACGAAATATGAATATTGGGCGTTACAAGCTTGTCATATTTTAGACTTTCAACTTTCCCAGTCCAAAATATGTACATTGAAAAAATCGATGTATGCAATCCACAATCCAGTCACAAGACATAATACGTAGTTTTTGTGGATTGCTTTCGCCTTCAATATTTGTAAAACATTTAAGTGCTGGCACACTAAATTTGCTGTGCCAATATCGTCACATTCAAAAGCAAAATTTTCCGGTTAACACAAAATGTTCTCGAGGGTAAATACACGCAGACAACCGAATCAACATGCGCATTTTATTTAGTTGCCCACCCGCGCAAATATGGAAATTAGTATGTTTATGTGCGTGCATTAGACTCAGAGGATTTACGCAAATCGTGCACATATACTGAACAGACGCGCTTCATCGCGGAAAAACTCCAAGTATATTTAACCTATAGATATGCTATTAATAAACTCACCGCGTATTGCATTGTGTATAATAGGATGGGGACCCCATTACCATATAGATAATGAAAAGTCGCTCAGCTCATCTTTTTAGTCCCATTGCAAACTATACCCATTGGCAACCAGTCTGAATGTTTTGCTTTATGACCTTTCCCTGTTATGTTAATGTACATTAATTGTGCAAAAACACTTCCAGCATGTTCAATGCCCCCGGAAATACTCACCGTAATTTGCACTGCTTTTATGTTGTCGAGAATCCAGCATAACGGTGTCCAAAAGATTCATGTATCCGCGCCTTCAGAAGTTCTGTAAGTGGCGTATCATGTATGCTTGCAAGAATCCATATTCGGTAATATCGACTGCATGTGGATTGGTAATCCCAATGAAGTTCCAAGTCTTCGCACACGTTGGTATTTCGAATCATTAAACACAATCCGCATCAATAATTCCTTACATGCTTACGCTTGTAAACCGTAATAAGAAAATAAATATCTAAACAAGCTATATTCTTTAGTGTCATCTGTAAATGGTGCGAATTTAATATAATTCCACACCACACTGAAATGACATGATTTGTATTACGCAACAGCAATGAGTAGAGACAACCAAAAACATAAATGTAAAAGTGTCACTGTAGACCCCGAATGTCTAGTTAGAATGTGTCTTATAGGTAATTACCTTGGACATTATGATTTCGTAAAAAAAATAAAGCATAACAATCAATTTCAACAAGCATAATTGATTTCAAACGGCATAATTGTCAGGCAATTAACTCTATGGAAGTCAATATTTCGAGGAAAATTTTATAGATTTACTTTTATATGACGGCATGTTCTTAATCACCGTCGATGTTTAAAGTAAAATTTCCGACTGTATGTATAGCTGATATTAATTATTTTTTCTGCCGTTTTTATTGCTAATTAAGGAGTGAAAATTTCTCAGGATTCCAGAAAAGGAAAATTTGCTGCTACCTATTTTTTCAAATTTACAATTTGTCACCATTTAATAATTTCAGTGGGTAAAATCCGCATATGTAATTGGCACGTTTTGTAAAATATTTAAGGCATAATGATAATGAATCTGTAAAAAAGTATAATTTTTAAAATCAACAAAGGCATTATCGATTTTGGTAAAAGTATAATTAGTTTTTAAAATAAAGCATAATGTGGTTGTCCCTAATCGTGAATAATAATTAATTCAGTTCAGTTATCAAAATAAGATAAAACAAAAATCAATAAGTTCTTGAAGTTCCAGAATTTCTGCTCCTTAGAAGTGCAATCGTCTTTACTAGTCTCAAACTAGTCAAAGAGTCTCCGATTACATCCCCCATCGCCCATCATACTATTTATGTATATTTTTTTTCAGAATATACGATTTATTGGTGGACAGTAAATTTATCAATCACTTAGAATAATTCTACCAATACTATTAAAACAATTATAATGTATAGCAACACAACCCACAGAAATCGTATACACGTATACACATACGTACAATACCATCGCTATATAACTAAGTAAAGCGAAGCTTTACAAAACATACATACATAGAACTACGACTTTATGAAAAATAAGTCGATTGCCACAATACGAAACCGATTTGCATTGTTGACACACGCACAGGATGACAGTTTATTTCCTTATACGCATAAATGTATGTTTCCGGGAAGTTTGCATCTGTACAATGAGCTAGGGACACGCAACTTGCGCTTGATTTATTGAATAATTTGTGTTTCCCTAAAAAATTTTGGGGTGTGCTTTATCGAAAATCAAACCGTGCTTTTAGTGCTTTATCGTTTTATGTCTTTATTTCACGTTTTTACTATGTTAAATGTCTTCGTAGTGCAAATGTGTAGTTCACCGAACTTATAGCTTTCATTCTTTGCGGATTCAGCCACATTTGAAACATGTATTTAAATTTGTAATATTAACCCAATCATTGCACAATTTGAGACACCAAACCGATAAATATTCTTGTTGAACAGCGAAACAGCTAATATTAGTATCTATTTTG
Source organism: Disparrhopalites patrizii (assembly GCA_034698585.1). Taxonomy (NCBI): domain Eukaryota; kingdom Metazoa; phylum Arthropoda; class Collembola; order Symphypleona; family Sminthuridae; genus Disparrhopalites; species Disparrhopalites patrizii. The sequence goes on from JAQGBT010006320.1 coordinate 10,311, forward strand.
GCGAGCAAAGAAGAAATTTCTGCGTAACAAATTTTTGTGACACGCAACGGCGGTATTTTGTTGAAAAAACGTTGGGTATAACCTGTTTCTTCTCGGTGTGTTTTTAGCACTTAATTTTTTTCAAAATTTGGAATGTGCCAAAAACATGTTTAGGGTAGACTGACAGGGTCTGCCACTTCATTTCGATGCTTTTAGCGCTTTTGCCTGTCCCCATAGTAATGACATAATTAAACAAAAGATACTTTAATTTAAATTGTGTTCAGATAAAAAAGTTCAGCTTGTCGACACCAAGAATCAGAGACACATAAAATTTGTTACTGGAAATCGAATTCGATAAAATCATGGCACAGAATACTTTGAAAAGTTATTGTCGAACTACTCCAACTTACATAAGAATAAAACACTTCAAGAGCAAACTCAGTATGCCAAGAAAATTCTCCATTGTTGTACTGGCGCTAGTAATTATCGCACCCTTTTTTCTCTTAATGCGAATCACTGAATGGAATTTGAAATTACATAAACCAATGGAGATAACCACGACTGACTTAAGCAAAGCAGATGTTAGCATGGATAGCGAAGCTTTACTGGAGCAAATAAGGTACTATATTTAGTCCACATTATATGTGCATAAACCTGCTGGTTCTAAATTTTGCCGTAAAATGTAATTATTTAATATTAAATGTATCATATTTGGAATGAACAAATTAATACATTTTAGAAATAGCTTGATTCCTCCTTCAACAAAGAGTTACAATTTACAAAACCAGAAATTGCTCCAATCGGGCCAGAACCCATCGTGTGGACAAGTGCAAGTTCTGCAAGCACTATTTCGAAGCTTTGTAAGTGGGTCAACATTTATTCACGAAATCCAGGAACATGTATACAGCCATGAATGTGCAAAACACGTAAATTTTGGTATACACTGTTTCAAAGGGAAATAACGGCTTTTTCTTGGAATGTGGTGCATATGATGGAGAATGGGGATCTAACAGTCTTTGGCTGGAAAGAACACTAGGATGGAAGGGATTACTGATTGAAGCCGATGGCAGAACGTTTGAAAAATTGCAACAAAAGCAGAGAAATGCTTGGATGGGACATTTTTGCTTATCCAAATTTACGTACCCAAGCATGGTACATATGTACAATCAATTCTGATATGCAACAAAAGCGATTTATATTTGCAGCGATTTGTACTGGCATAAATAATTTTTTATATGCGTTTCCATAGCTTACCTTTTACAGAGATCACAGCGGTGTTGGAAGCGGTTTAATTCGAAGTGATGCATATGGAGCCAAATTCGGAAGTCAGGTCCAATGCTTCCCACTTTACAGTATTTTGTTGGCAATCAATAGGACAACAATTGACTTTTTCAGCTTAGATGTGGAAGGAAGTGAAATTGACATCCTAAAAACTGTGCCGTTTGATAAAGTCATATTTAAGGTAACAACTTTTGGACTAATACGCAGACCAAATTTTAAAATTGATATATTACCTTGTGTGAATTCAGACAAATTCAATTTTTTTTCTAAGCAGCTGCATGGACACGATAAGATGGACAGGCTAGCTTATTAAAACCCATAGCTTATAATTAAGTGAATATAGGAAAATTATATATGTGTATAATTTGAATTACTAAATGCTAAATGAATTGATTTATACCTTGCTTTATTTTTTTAGGTTATTACCATTGAGCACAATGTTATTCCGGAAGGGAAGCAGGGATTGCGCAAGTTCATGGAGTCTAAAGGATATGTATTTCTACGCACTGTTGTCACACCAGATTATAGCTCCGGAGACTCAATATTTGCGCATCAATCGGTTAATATCTCTTCGGACATACGCAAAGCAATTGGTACAGAAGACAAAGAGCTGCTACGGGCTATAAGAACTAAGACAGATTGAATTTCGCCAATACATTCACATCGTCCAATTATATGTATTTAACAAGTAATCATTTAAATAAATTTTGCTGCACATATCATAAAAACACGCTATAATGACTTTCCTTATAACAAGTTTATTTTTCAGCCCTTTAAATACATGTGTACATAGTTTACTCTCCACACAACAACCTTTCCATATAACAACTACATGTGTCTTTCCCTTCAGGGCTGTGACAGAGTCCACTTGTATCCCTTGGCGTGGAGAAATAACTCCATTTCGTACGAAAAATCACCGATGTTCCGACGAAAAACGTTAAAAGGTTTCCAAGAAATCGTTTATACTGACTCTCAGTAATCATGAAATCTGTGCAGAAAAATTACGGAAAGAAAGCAACTGAGTTTGTAATTTTAACAAATTAAACCTTTAACAAATTTATAATTTACTAAATTTATAATTTACTAAATTTATAATTTACTAAATTTATAATTTACTAAATTTATAATTT
>JAQGBT010006321.1:0-12700 GCA_034698585.1 Disparrhopalites patrizii
CGAAATTTTTTGTGACCATTGCGCCGCAGCAATATTACATTTGTGACCGCGACATCAAACCGGTTGGGCACCCCTGGACTAGGGACAAGTATTAATAAAATTAATTTCCGTGAAGCAAACAAATACATATTTTGCTTATATTTTAAAATTTGTTCCCGGGAATCGGTATCGGAATCAGAATTTCTTATTTTAGTAATGAAGCATTTGCCTGAATTGTTCGATTTCTTCTCAAAAACTTTTCAATTTTTGCCTATATCTCTTTGAGCTGCTAAAAAGTTTTCAAGATTGATTTTAGTTATATATAATTTTATATGTTTCACTTTTATACCACAATTTTCGAAAAATCTCTCAAAATGTCAGGAGCTCAGAAGAGGAGCGTGCTGTTGCTAGTAGTTCCAATTTTTTTTATCTCCTACAATTCCTATATACATGAATGCATTACGATTTGAAACGGAATCGAAAAAAAAATTGTGCTAGAATCTGAACCAGGAAGAATTTTTATTCTAAAAATTGCGAGCCCTGTAAAAATTCAACATGTCATTCCACCTTGTACTGTTGTCCTACAGAGCTGTGCTTATTTTTGAGCCCGGACCGGCCCGTAACTGTAAATTTAAAAAAAAAGCCCGGACCGAACCGAGCCCGAAATAATTTGAATAAGCTAGCCCGTGGCGGCCCGTGGGCCGCCACGGGCTTTACGGGCTCGAAGGAAAACAAATTAAATACCAGTCTAGAATGCGTTTGCATACTGTTTCCATATATTGCTGGACACCCAAATTATTAGCTTTATATTTTACAACAGTGCATGCATATAATTGAAGATTGTATATACTATATACAGTTTAAGAGCTTTTTGTATACAGAAATTAAAAACCGAATACGTAATTCGCAAAGTAGAAACATACAAGGCATTATCCCAAAATATTTTGATAAAATTAGTAGGTTTTCCGCGAGTAAGGCGAAAAAATCTTAAAATTTCGATTTTCGAAAATATTTATAAATGGAAATGTCAAGTTTATAAAATATGCGAGATAAAATTTTAGGGAAAATGATCATTCTATCCAAAAACTGGGAAATTGCAAAAAAAAAACAATTAACAGACATGTTTCATCATAAACCTATAGACATTGGTAAAAAATAAAAAAGCCTTTTTTGAAGTACCTATCAGCCGGTAACAGGGCTGTTTTACTTTTTTATGCTCAACAATTTCTGGTGAGCAATTTGTTGTACTTAAGTAGGTAACAAAAATCTTCGAAAGCGGGAAAATTGCAAATTTTACAGGCCCGAAAAGCCCGTGTCGGGTCCTCATTTAGGCCCGTAGTGTGCACTAAGTTTTTAGCCCAGACCGGACCGAACCCGCGGACTTCGGGCCGGCCCTCGGGCTAACCCTAAAAAGGCCCACGGGCCCCCACCTCTGTTGTCCTATATCCTTAGAATGCTAATAATAATAATACATATTAGAATCCCATCTTCAAAATTCCTTACTTAAACCACAGTGGAAGGGGGAAACGTTGAAAAAACGTTGCACAAAAGGCAACGTTTAGCGGCGTTTGCCCTATAGACGTATAGACAAAGACAATTTCAATTTTACAGATTTTTCCTCAGTCTCAGTCTGTCTCCGTCAGCCTCAGTCCTCATAGCCTCAGCTGCTCCTAGCCTCCTCAGTCTCTGTCATTGAATTTTAAATTCAGATTTCCGCGCGTCAACACCCCTGCAAAACTTTCACCTGTGAAAACCCGAAAGTAGTCCTTTAGAAAGTGTGAGTGCATTACAATTCTCATTTCATTTCCCATCCTCATCTCGATCTCTCTTCTGAACAGACAACTTGTTACCGTTTTGGATATTACAAACACTTTCCTTGCCCTGGCCCCTGTCCTAAATTTAAATTCGAATCAATAAATTCCGGTGATTCAGTAGATAATGAATGGTAAGTAACCACAATTAAAAATTTGTTTTTTTTGTGTGCATAGACATGTAATTTATTGTGGTCAGGATACTCTTTTATTTTGATTGTATTTGCTGTAGTGGTGGTGGTGACTGGTGACTCACACAGTGATTTAATTTTTTTTTTATCCTGTGTTTCCGGCGAAGATAGTGAATTACCCCCCACCGCTCTTCAAAGCATTCTGCTCTTGACTTTGTATTAAACCCATCTGCGTATCAGACAGGACAAATAGAAGTGTTCTATTCTATAATTACAGTGTTTTTAGGTTTTAAACAGTCATTAGCAACTTTTTGGCATTCTTGTCGGCACTGATGGGAATGCCACTTAAATTAATACTGTAAACAGTTAGTAATTTTGAATATATGTGTCATCTTTGTGAATGTCCTTTAGTTTGCGTCAACTTGCTTCGCAGGAATTTAAAACAGGGTGTTAAGGTTTTAAATTTGTGTGGTACAAATATTACGGTTTCACTTGAACTTGTAGATACTCTTATGCGGCATTCTGGGATTCAATTTTTTCCTGTAAATATTTCAGATTATCCTGCTGAATATTGATGTTCCTACTTGTGTATTGCTGGTGTACTGAACTGAGCGTCAGCAGATATTAGGAGACATTCGGGAGCGTTGGAATAGGTGTTCATTGAGCAGCCGTAATCACTATTATTTTGGACCTGACAGGTGTATTTTCACGAAAATGTGGAAATCAGCAGTTGGTGAGTTGAAGTTGTTCCATGTTGCGATACAAATTTTACTTTCTGGGTTTATGTGCTCTCTGTCAAGGATGTTTTTTTGTGAATTTTCTTGCAGGGCATGTAAGTAATCCTAATATTCTGCCTCAAGACGATACCGGCAATGATGAATGGGATACGGATCCAGATTTTGTTAATGACGTTACTGAAGAAGAGCAGCGATGGGGGTCGAAGACGGTTGAAGGGTCGGGAAGAACCGCTGGAGCAATAGAGTAAGAGTCTTTTCTAATTAAACGCTGCCATTTGTTGATTATATTGCTAACCATGTGCTATAATACCAAATACAGCATGAGGAAGCTCAATGAAGAAATCCAGATCAGTGACGCTTTGGTCAAGAAGAAATTTTTGGAAGACAACAAAGCGGGCTTTGGATACGGTGGGAAATTCGGTGTGGAGACAGACCGGTAAAAACCAATAATGAACAAAACTTGGTTGAATAATTGCTTTGTACTTAGCTTTTATTTTTATGATATTTTGTGTACGTAGGATGGATAAATCGGCAGTTGGGAACGATTACACCCCTCAGCTACAAAAACATGAATCACAAAAGGATTATAGTGTCGGTTTCGGTGGGAAATTTGGTGTGCAAAAAGATCGAATCGATCAGGTAATTTTTCATGTTTACGGAGTTTTTCGAATTATGTAGAAATGCGAATTTGCATCATTTGTTAGCGAATACCTTAGCTTCAAATAGTTTGCATGTGTGGTTATCTAAGTTTTACTTACTTTGGGCGTACTAGAGTGCACTTGGCTGGGACCATATAGAGAAATTAGAACGACATGCTTCCCAAACAGATTATGCGTCGGGATTCGGTGGTAAATTTGGGGTTCAGAAAGACCGGCAGGACAAAAGTGCGGTAGGTTGGGATCACTTGGAGAAAGTGGAAAAACACGAATCGCAAAAGGATTACACAACAGGCTTTGGCGGTAAATTCGGCGTCCAAAAAGATAGGCAGGACAAGAGTGCCGTCGGTTGGGATCATATTGAGAAATTGGAAAAACATGAGTCGCAAAAAGATTATACTACTGGATTTGGTGGAAAATTTGGTGTTCAGAAAGATCGCCAAGACAAAAGTGCACTTGGTTGGGATCACCTGGAGAAAGTGGAGAAACACGAATCGCAAAAGGATTACACCACAGGCTTCGGGGGGAAATTTGGTGTGCAGAGCGATCGCCAGGACAAAAGTGCTGTTGGGTGGGAGCATATTGAAAAGCTTCAGCGTCACGAGTCACAGACAGGTATAATAATTATTTAATTATAATAGAAGTACACATAGTAGATAATAATTTATAGAATTTACTTCGAAATACTTACACATGTATTGGTTGTTTAGATTATGCCAAAGGGTTCGGAGGTAAGTACGGGGTTCAAACTGACAGGCAAGACAACAGTGCAGTCGGCTGGGACCACCATGAAACCGTTCAAAAGCACCAGAGTCAAACGGAGTACAAACAGGTGAACTTATGCTTTTTAACGTACATAACGTATGTATATAATATACACCTAAATAAATCAAGTACGTACATATTATTAGTATAGCTGTACTGATTGTGAGTACCACAAGTACTACAGTGGCAGTAATAAAATAATTCAATTTAAAGATTGGACAACACTTTACCTGTATAGTTAGCATATAATTAGAAATTAGAAAAGGTCGCATAGAGCCTACGATGTAATTGCAATTTTCCTAAGGACCAAATATACGAGTTCTATAATCCGAAATGGTTTTACTTAAGAAACACTTGAAGGATGATCGGAAGGAAGTACATGTACATATAATTACATATATACATATACATATAATTACATATATACATATACATATAATTAATAAATACTGTTATGAATTATGACTGATTATAATATGTATTATTCACATGTGTCATGAATCATGACTTTTTTCCTGTTATATAGGGTACGGGTGAGCTACTACGCAATCAGCAGAAGGTTGACGAGACTGCTCAGGGCTTCGAAAAAGGAGCAGCGCAGACCGTGGAAACAATCAATTATCAGAAGGAAAAGGTGCAGGCTGAAAGGAAAACTTCTGATATTAGAGCAAGATTCGAATCTATGGCCAAACCCAATGAAACGGAGAACCGCGTGATGGCTGATCCGGCTCGCAAAAAGCAACAGAACAAAGATGTTGAGCAATTGCGAAAACCAAATCAATTAGTAAAAGAAGCGAATGTAGAAAGAGTTCAACAGGAAAGTCAAAGTCAGCTGGATAATCAAATAATTGAAAAAAATCGAAGGGAAGAAATCGAGCATGCTGAAAGGGAACAGAAAAGGATTGAAAGAAATGAGATGGAATTGCGTCAGAAAGAATTAGAATTGCAGGAGCAGCAGAAACGAGAAGAATTGCGTCAGAAAGAATTAGAATTACAGGAAAGGCAGAAACGAGAAGAAAGTGAGGCGCGAAGAAAAGCTTTGGAATCACGGCGTGTAGCAGAAGAAGCCGAACGGGCCCAGGAATTGGAAAGAAAGTCCGAAATGGAGCGTGAACAAAAACTAAAAGAAACAGCAAGAAAAGAAGCTGAACAAGAGGCTCAGAGGTTACAAAATCTGGAAATTGAAAGAAGACGAGCTGCAGAAAAAGAGCAACTACTTAAAATAGAGCTGGAGGCACAGAAAGGTATGGAAGAATTACAGCAAATGCAGCAAGAATTACTTCATGTAGAAGATTTGCAGAAGAAACGGTCTAAAGAGATCGGTCTACCTGACAAAGGATACAGAGAAGAAGATGATGATGAGAGTGATGAATGGAGTGATAACGAAGAGCAACCTATTTCGCGAAACGGTAATGAAGCTGACTCCCCACCAGGTGCTAATGGGAACATTACAGCAATAGCATTGTATGATTATCAAGCAGGTATGAATTTTTTCGAAACAGTGATGTACAAACGCATGCGTATGCTCATAGCGTCAAGTAATACATATGATAAATTGATACGGGATTTGATTAGAAAAGTATCCAGTACCTCTGAACATTCATAATCATTCCTTATTTTCATTTTTTACAGCGGCGGAGGATGAAGTTTCTTTTGATCCTGGCGACGTAGTCACGAACATTGAAATGGTCAGTTAAATAAAAAAGTTTCTGAAGATAATGAACTGCGGGTATAAAAAAGCATATTCAAGTGTACTTATATTTTGTTATTTAGATCGACGAAGGTTGGTGGAGAGGCGAGTGCAATGGCAAGTTCGGACTTTTTCCCGCAAATTACGTGGAAATCAAAAAGCAATAGCAATCGAAGTGATTACGACCAAGTTACTACTTTCCATCGACCATCTAATCAACATCATCGTTTTGTAGTGGTACATACATATAATAACAATACCTGATTTTTTATAAATACCTACTGTTGCCAAGTTTTACTACTTTACAATTTACAAATAAGAAATAAGGATGTTTACATTGCAAACGAGATGTCGTCGCTGGAAAAATTATACGTATACATATATAATATAGATAGAATGACACCTAACCTGTTGTATTATAAAGCAAAGTTAAGATTTAATATTTATTTAGTTAGTTAGCCGGGTTTTATCGATATGATGATTATATTTTATATCACACCTAACAGATGAAGGTTGAAGAATCCAGCGCTCAGTGTGAAAAACATCGTTATTGTGTTTATACATATACACATAATATGTTAATATTAGAAATTATAAACCAATATAACGAAGAATTCCATAAGCTTTTGTTGTATTTCGTTAACGTTGTGGTTTTAAAACCATTCAATCGTTCAATAATGATTAATATTTATTTGAAATTACTGTCCTATATGACAAAAATGACCGTAGTTTTCGGAATTACGCACGCATTAAGACTTCTATAAATCGTTTATTTTAGCTCTTAAAATAGTATCAAAAAAGAATTTAACAGCCCACAGGATCAACGACACTTTCATAGATATTATATTTTTAAAAAATTGAAAAAAACTGTCAACAGTCAGCATCTATTCCGTTAGCCCAACCTTGGTTAATAAACAGGAAAATGTTTGACAATAAGTGAGTATAAATTGTTGCTTTTTTAGACGATCATATCATGACAGGTGAGCAGAGATCGAGCGATTATGCGATAAAAGCTCAGCATCCGATTTTTTCAAATCAAGAAAAGTCTGGAGTTTTCCGCTTTCTTCAGGCGGGGAATAGTCACTGGTTGCGGCTGCAGCCTAAGTATATATAATCTAGAGCAGCGGTATACCACTGGCCGTTTTCATTCTACAAATGGCAACAACGGACTGTTCCAATAACCATTGTCCAGCTGCCCATCAATTGAATGCCCTTAATTTAGGGATAGTACGCATAACATTATGTTTTTTGTTTTGATACGAGTTTTGCAGTACAGCAAGGAGACGTAATTGACCTCAAAATGCAGCCTATTTTGCATATATGCATAATATATAGAATACATATTGCATATATACAGAATACAGATACTATGAAAAACTACGCCTTCTCCAGTTTCGCTAAAAAAATCGGGAAAAAAATTGTCCATTGTAAATCTGCATGTCTCTGTCAGTATTTGTAAACAAGCATTATAATATGTATAGTCTATAAATCGTGTTCCTTAAAAAAATCGGGGTTTATACTCAGCTTTTTACCCTAAGGTCTTACAGAGTGTTCTTTCCTTTTATTTTTTCGTATTCGGTTTATACTCGTTCGGAGTTTTACATATAGTACTTACAAACTTACTTGCTTACAACTACTTATCTATGGGGAAGTTGGAGAAAGTGGCAGGTAGTCCCAAATAGACAGTCAATTTGCGTCCGAGCGCTGTCCGATAAGGAAATCTTCGTGTTGATAACGTCCATACTGCACGTATACAGTCTTCTGCAGTTCTGTGCTGGTAGGGTGGTACAGGTTCCTTATCGCGCTTGGCCTTCTGCTCCTTGGCTCCTGGCTTGCCTTTCTCTCTCTCTCCTCCTTCTCCGCAACAGCCAGGGTGGTGGAGCATGGTCCGCGGTGGTTTGGAATCCGCTCAGTCCCTCACGGCTCTGAGTGCTTTATAACACTGGTCCGACCTGGCTGCTCGCGTTCCTTAAATAGCGGTCGCTATATTTACATTTTGGACTCCAGAACTTGAATTCTTAGACAGTATTGGCTTGTTTGTCAAAATTCGAACTCGGTCAGACAGCCCAATTCAAATCATTCAAATTTCAAAAGTTCGTTTAAATTCAATCACGTATCTAATGAATATATTCATTCATACTTGAAACAATGCTCCAACAATAAAATAGAAAATTAAATTGATAATCAAAATTCACAAGACGTAACAGCGTTTTCAAGTTGTGGTTAATCCTCGATGTTTTTCACGATGGCTTACAATTAGACAAACTATGCCGATGAAAACCGGGACAGTCATAGTGTAGAACATTTCAACAACAACTATAGGTAAATATTTAAATATTGAAACGGATTTCACTACAAAATTTCAGTTTTACTAATTCGTAACTCTAGCAAATTTTATTTAAAATCTTAACTTCGGGTGTGGCACTTGGGATTGATCGTGAGTTGAGAATTAAAGCTCTGAATTTCACAATTTATAATTTGTATATAAATGATTAAATAGTTCCACGAAATACTAAAAGTTGAATAAAAGTAGGAAAACGTGAAAGCCTTTAAAAAACCTAAAGAGATGCATGTAAGTCTCATTCCTAATTTATAAAAATGAATATATACTTTCACAAAATTCTATTAATTGAACTTTAGTAGAAAAATGTAAAAAAAATTCCAAAACCTAAAGAAAATCATTTACAAACGAATTCAATTTTACGAGTATGTAGATAGGGTTTCAAAATCAAATGAAAATGTCCAACATGCAGAAAAAAACGTGCGCACCCCTGAGCTATACACGATGAATTGTATTGAGAAAAGATGCGCATAAGCATAAAGGCCAGGGCCTTCTGTAATGGAGCAAATTGTGTGTGTGCTCCAGAGCCCTAGATTCCACATTTAGTATTGATCGCCTTCAGTACAGCACGGTGCTGTGAGCACCTGAGATCATCTTGTTCCATTTTTAAATAGCAAGAAAAAAAATACAAAAATATTTTCCATTTTCACTCTTTGTTTGCACAAGAAAACTAATTTTTCTCTTTTCCAGCCACCACCAAAATTCGTTAAACAAGAATTTTACTATCAACTGTTACGTCTAACGTGTGAGTCATTACGAGGTCAAATGAAGTGAAAGTTCATTGTACAATCTATAAATCTATCATCACAATTCAATAATTGTCGGGGGTAGTTTTGTAAATTCGGCGAATCCATGAATAAATAAGGTTTGACCAAATCCGCATTTAAATACATTTTTAATTATTTATTTATTACATATTCCCGTATTTTACGATATTTTGATTATGTTTTCCAGGTTTTTTGTGGGTGGAAAAATAAAATTGTAGATGTTATTTTGAGTTGTTATTTTGGATACTGTGTTAGTACGGGCCTCATTGAAGACAACTACCCTGAAAGCAATAATGATTGAGCACATGTAATGAAGAGAATCAGATTACGGAAAGGGCTGACGTTTTGCCAATTCATTTTCTGGAATAACAAGGTTTAGGTGAGAAACGAGAAACTATCTTGGACGCACCAACGGATTCTTTAAGATGACTTCAGGAACAGAGAACTTCTTGGGTACTTGGAAGGTATGTATATTTATATATTGGTGAATGATATTTTATTTGGGAGTGAAGCTTCCGAGAATGCATGTGTACGATGTTAAATGCAGTTTCCTGGATAATATGTATTCGGAACATTTAAAATGTATTTTTTGATTGCTGCATGGTTGCTAATGAATTTTGTGCACCTATTCTAGATTTTTGAATGCGTTGACATTTCACCCTCCGTGAGGCCGAATCCGGAAGATATTGAAGGGTATGTGTGAACTAACCAACTAACTGCGCTGGAGATTTGTCCCGACAGTTGATCTCAATACTGTTAATTTCTCATTATTCTAGGGCTGTTTTCGTGCTTCAAGATAATGGTGAAGTTCTTTGGGAATTGCCTCCGACTTTGGATCCCACCTTCCCATTGTTCCTTTGTGATTGCTATGAAGTGGTGTATTCATTCGTGGGGGTCAGTGTTCAAATGGGAGCAGTTTCCGGGCACATGTTCGAGTTCTGGGTGGATCGACCCGTGTCGAGAGATATGATGCGTCTCACTTTCGAAGGCTGGTGCATCTTGAATTGTCAGCAGATCACAGCATCGCAACCACAGCTGGATTTTTCATATTCCTTGTTGACAGCTTTCACGGAGGGATTCTTTTCTGATACTGATCTTCAAATGGAACCATCAACTCGTCCTGTCGATGCTAACACCAAACCAGCTTTGTGCACGCATTTGAATAAGGAGGTATGACTATTACTTGATATGTGTTTATTGGTTTCACGATCATAAAGTTCAGATGTCTAACCCTATGTTTGTTGAAATAATATGAACAGTTTCTGGGCAAGTTTAATGATTCTTTTTTTTTTCGTTTTATGCTTGGCAGTTTAAAATTCATTCCGTGATATTAGAACTGAGTGGTACGAAGCCGGAGGAACTTTCGGATGTCCCAACGGATGTGATGGAGGTCGTGTTGTATTTTGTATACTCACAAAGTTTACCGTCATCGTTAACTAAGGAGTGCGCAAATCGATGCATACAATTAGCGCCAGCACGAATGCACGATTTCATTCAACTGTGTCGAGATTACGTCCATCGAATGACATTACAAAATAGTTAGTTTTCTGCGTATCTACATTCTTATTAATTTGATTCAACCAGCACAATGGGAAGTGAATGCTAATTGTGGGTATTCGTTCGTTTCTTCTAGAAATCGTTAAACTTGTCAATAAAGTTCATTCTTGTGCCGAAGAAATGCTTGGAGCTTTCAATAATAATTTAGTAACAACTCCCTCAAGATTTTGTTATGTCATCAAGTTAGCCCTGAGACATGCAGCGGTCGCGTTTATTAAACTGGTCGAAATTTGTGTCTTGTACGGAGAAGAGGCCTCCAAACTTACTCGAGATGAGCGTCTGGAAATCCTGCGATACGCCAAAGCACGCCTTCCTATATTCCTAACTCAATTTGTTGCTCTCCTACGGTGCATTAAGAACGATTTTTCTACCGTAAAGCCCACGGACCGAAATGACATTGCGGCACATGTCGTACCTGAAATTGAAATATTGTTAGACTCATTGTGTAACCTAATGAGGGAAGCACGTGATGCGTGCAATATTATATGGGGGAAATGGTCCAGTAATGGAGAAACTTTTGATTACCACAACAACTGGAATCCTCATACTGACAGCGGTACAGATACTCAGGACTACCCATGTGGTATTCCTGAAACAAGTGACGAAGACCTAAGTCAGACTCTTTACAATATTTTTCGTGAGAGAGAATTAGTCAAGCTCCACAGTGTGCATTCACAAATAAATGCTATATGTATCTATCTGGCTCAAAAAAAGTAAGCCGTCGTTCGAGTTACTTATTATTGTTGTTCATTATTATTATGACGTAAGAAATGTATTATCTATTGATTTTGTTCACCAGTATAAAGTTCTGCTTTCCATTTACAGAGAAAACTTCGAAGAAATGGTTCCCCAATCCAAGATTAGATGTGTTTCTAGAAATTTGGAGCAGCTTATTGAAGAACTTCCTGTGTTTCTACTCCGACTGCAAGAGATAATGGTTGCCGTGGATGATCGTTTTCAGTGGAAAGATTTCAAATTTTGCCTTCAACTCGCAATTTCTCAAGTGGTAATTTCATTGTTGTTCCGGCGAATCTTCAACCCTCTTATTTCATGTTTACATTAGTGTTATTTCGTATTTGGCAGTGTCAGACAATTCACCACCTCAAGGAAGAACGAAGCAATCTCCAGAAATTTTTTCTTACGCTAGTTGATCTCATTCAAAGCGACGAATTCCATCGGTCACTTTTAAATTTAAAACTCATTACAAAGGACAAGGAACCATTTGTTCAGGATGGTAGCCAAGTTCCTTCAGCTTCAAAAGAGAGTAATGCTACCAAAGTAGATTCAACTTCTGACGTCGTATTGGATATAGCTGGGGATGATGACAAGGAAGACTTTGGTCAGTTTTTGGCTAATGCTCACGGAATTCCGTCGGATATGAGTCGCAGTGATGTAAGTCCTCGTGCTTTTGAAAACAAATATATGTTTATTTAATATTTTTATTTTGATACATATACATATACATACATACGTCTATATGCATATATAAGACAAGTCGTGGTTTTTGCTGGACTGCCTGTTGGAAATAATTATCTTAAGTTAATAAATACGAAGTGTAACATCAAACAATTTTTTTTGCAGCTAAATCTGGTGAGTAATCTTTGCACACCAAAAAGGTCCCGGGACAGCATTTTGGCACGCAACGCCACAAAGCTTTTATTTTCTAAAAAACATGCGGATATGGTTTTTGAGATAACGAATGGTAAGTTATGAAATATGTACAATTAGTCATTCAACGAAGAAAGAGTTCGATTTAGTAAGTAATAGTTGTCATTTTTACAGAAACGGAGAGTATAGAAATTTCATCTCATAGGGTGATTGTAGCTGCACGATGTGATTGGTTTCGCAGAGCACTTCTTTCGGGCATGAAAGAATCCATCCAAAAGTAAGCCAGTATCATCAATTGTAGTAACTCGAGACCCCCCTTTACATTGTAGTAAGCGCAGTATTACGCTGTTAGCCTGAATTTAATATATTGACATAGATTAAATGTATGCAATTTCATTGTGGAATCATTTCCCAACGTATGCTAAGTAGTGCTCCTCACAGGTCATGTAAATTGAAGTTTTGAACACGAACATGCACATGACATGAAATTTCATGTTATTTTTGGGTGTCCCATGAACCTGCACACGACCTGAAGTTCATGTTCAGCAAAAATTCATGTGAAGAGGCTCAGGTATTTGACACTGTAATGAACATGACTGTAACATGACAGTCAATACGGCCTTGTGACATGACCTGAACCCGCACATGAACATGTACC
>JAQGBT010006322.1:0-12696 GCA_034698585.1 Disparrhopalites patrizii
TCCTTATACCGGTTATTCGTTATAACGGTTTTTCTGGCTGCTTTTTGCTAAACCGTTATAAAGAGAATTGACTGTATGCTCTAATGGATGAGGACATGCTGCTCATGTATGCAAATGAGGTCGGAATGGTGAAGTGGTGAAGCAGCAAGGGAGGCCTTTTGCTTCGTTGATTATATTTTGCACTATGTATACATGAACCTTATTATTAGTAAATAAGGAGAACAATTAGTAAAACTCAAAACCAGGGCCCAGTTTTGCATTTGGACCGGATCGGACCCACTTGCAGACTAATTTTTTCGAAAATTGCAGATTTAAATTAAATGTAGAAAAGGGCTAGGCGAGTGTCCACTTCGACGCTGCCGTTATGGGTCAGCATTCAACATGTTTTTGCAAATTTTATTCGACGTAATATTCTATTCAAAATTTTGTCGACATATCTTTTCCACAATTTTTTTTTTCGACGTAATACATAATACATATAATAAATATATAAATAATATTATCTTTTCCACAAAATTTTTTAGTCGACATCTCACATAATACCCTGTCACCTAAATACCTTAGTCGCCATAAGCCATAATGACAGGCTTCGCCTAACTGTCCAGTCGACGTTCTGTCTTCTGTCTCATTCGACAAGTTATCCCCGTCTCCATAATTAATATCATACGATCCTGGCACCAGGTATAGTTTACGTTATTATATTATGTACCACCGAATTATAAGAATAACTGCTATACGATTAACGATTATTAACTCATAAGTCATAAGCTGTGTCTTTGCGTAGCGCTGTAGCCTGTAGCGTTGTCATTTTGTGATTAGTGATGCATTTGATGATAGTGATTAGTTGATTAGTGAAATAGTGAATAATACGGCATGCTATACGGCGAGATTACGTTATTATTTTGTATTATCCAAGTGCCAAGTAAAGTACGTATATGTATGTATTATTTTCAAATTCGAAGTAAGCTTCTGGGTTCAAGTTCAAGTATATACTTAAATAGTAAATGTAAATAAGAATAAAATACTCTTGTCTGTCATATGTCATATGTAGAAGTAGAACGATAGGGGAGTGTCAAATCACTCCTACTCCTATTTCCTATCCAGGGGTCAATCTCAATCTACGAGCTTCCTTCCTTGTCTTTGTGTAGAACGTCTTCTACGTCTACACAGGACATAAGACAGCCGAGACACTAGTCAGACGAGACGCCGAGAGCCGACAGACCACCAACATTAAACTTAAACATCCAATCCAAACTGAAGACTGGCAGTGGCATACTCTAGAACAGAGCAGAGAATCCATAATCCAGAGTACAGATTCTCCAGATGTCCACTCCAGATATGCAACAATTCCGTACCGGAGCATCGGAGGATAGAGGGAAAGGGAACGTAAAACGGACTGACAGAAACGTAGTGTGGTAGTGTAGCAGTATGTAGTACCTTTACAGTTACACGTATGCGTTTATGTATGCAAATACATATTATTATGAACATGTCTGGTAGCTTGTACCACTTCTTGACTTCTGCCTCTGACAATATCGTTTAATCCAGTAGTAGTCAGCGTCAGTATCCGTAGTCCTAGTCAGTCCTGTAAACCCTGAGAACTTGCGTAATATTCCAAGATGGTTTACCGTCAACCAGCTCTCTTGATCTTTGTCTTCATTGCGGTAAGAAGAAAGAAGGATTTTTTTTGTAAAACAATTTTTTACATGCCATAAAACATGAGGATGGGAAAAGTAGTCCTGTATGACATTGCCATATAAATGCTTGATGTTATTTCCTAGAGCCTGGCCTTATGGGTGCTGGTGATGCATGCCAACTACTACATGAGTTACGGACCGATGACAATTGGTCAGGAGAACGCTTACCTTCTGTCGTTCGTGGGGAATATTTTGATTGTCATCGTGTGTGTCGCATCCATCCTCCTTTTGGACACGGACGAGCAGAAAATGTATTTACCACTGCTGGTAAGTCACTTTGCCATGAAGAAGTGATTACAAGTGATGTTATCTTGGGCAATGAGCCTGCATGTGTCCGTGTGGGTTTGGGAAATTCAAAAAGTCTCAACAATGAAATACATGTTGGGAGGCATAGAAAAGGGTATGGCTGCTGACTGACAATGGACATTGACCAATGTGCTTAGTTCAACTTTGGGTTCCTGTGTGCTTCTGCAGCCCTTCTCGCTTCCACCGTCATGTTTCTCAGGGATCCTCCGGAGACCTCCGCCATGCAACTGTACATTTTGAAGAAGTTCGTGGAGTCCAACGAGAACACGCCGCTAATGCAGAGGCTCCAAGATCATCATGATCGTGAGCATGGAGCATTGGTAATCATGTCATTTGTTTCTGGAGAATCCCAAACTCATAATTTGGGATTCCGCATACTTTGAAATGGAAATACATAGAAAACTTGGGGAAATTGTAGGAATGCTGCGGTATCATCAGTTACCTGGATTACACGGCTGTTGACCACAGAGGGGAACACTTGAACGTCACTCACATTCATGTACCTGACACCTGCTGTATTTTTGTGGAGCCAGGTTGTGGGAAAAACTTGGATTATCCTCGACCCATGGAGAGACTGGATAAGCAAATCTACCACAAGGTTAGGACATTGTTCACTTCCGGAAACTTTCACTTGAAAAGGCTTCTATTATAATGTATACAAATGTACACATTTTTTGTCATTTTTGGTGTTTAAATATTAACAGGGATGCTTACGAGGAGGGGCAGAAAATCATATGAAGAGACTGGACTTTTTTACCTACGCTTTTTACCATTACATTGCCTACACTGTGCTGTTTGTATTTATCTGCTCATTAGCTTCCCTCTTCTCCTTCAATGTTATTTATTTTTGTGCCGACGGGAATGAAGTTATAATCGATGGGTATTTCAAATCACGGCGGAATATTCCTCAAGAAATTCCGGAGAACTTGGACAAAAATACGGAAGCTCTTGCCGCCAGGTTGTCTCACAAAAGTTCTGGTGACGTGGGCTCCACCAGCTCCGTTCATCCCGACGCCACCGCAGCCAATAGTGGGACCTCCGCTACCTACGTGCAGCGCTTGTGATTGCTGGTGTGGGACGCGCTAATGACATACTTTCGTATTTTTTCTGGAATTTGGATGACAATACAACCGTCTTTATTTTAACCCAGGAATTGTTGGTAGTCTCCTGTTTTTAGCCGCTTATTTAAGTATTCATTTCATTCCGATGCCTGAACCAAAAATATCATAAATCCGAGGTCTCCAAAGAATCGGCGGATTCTAATCTGCAGATTGGTTTATGTGACGTTAACCTACAACTGCACACGTGCATCACAAGATCACAACTTGTGATGTCGCAACTCATTTCCCTTTATTTTACATGTTTTATACGGAAATATTAGGCAACAAAAAAATTATTACTTTTCGCCAATATTTTAATGACACCAAGAAAGTGCCAGGAGAACACAGAAAATCATTATATACTATACATACAATATGGTCAGTATATGAACATATGTGTACTGTGTACAATACATAGTATGTATTCATGTATCTACATTATATTGCACAGGTAAATGATTTGTTTGTAATCACTTACAAATCATTGTGATTTGTGATATAAAGTAACTCTCTAACTGACGCTGTCTCACTAAAGTAAGAGTATTTGCAGATAATGTGTACTACGTTGCTTTTTTGTACCCTAACATGGATTTGGTCAAACTTCGGCTTCGTTCAACAACTAAATTCAGCCCCCTGCTGATGGCTGATAATGTCTTCTGGGGCTCTGGATGCATTTCACCAGCACCGGGTGGATGAAGCTGCTGTCCATGCTGTTCATCCCTCTTGCCACTGCTCTGTCCTGCCTCCGGCTCGTTTGTGGGAGGAGGTGTAATGTCAAATATAGAAAGCCAGCAGTGGAAATAGGTAAAAAGGAAGATGTCAAAAACGGTCATAATATTCAAAAGAATTGGGGATAAGATGATACTATTCACCCTTCTCAGTGATTCAGGGTTATTCGCCGACCATACGTATTCTCCGGTAGTTGTACGCTCAAAGCAACCCTGCATGGGAAGTAATGATTAGAGAAAATTTCAGTGTGTTAAAATTCAAAATAGTGGTTATTTTTGATTTTATATACTGCGGAATGTGCAGAAGTATCCAGAGTGGCAGACCCGGTGACGTAAATGCTTTACATCTAATATGTATTATTATATTTACTTCCTAGTGATTCTTAAAGATATAGCAGGAGTTTACTGACCAATTTTTTTTGTTCGGGGCTTCCAGGAAGGCATTCAGATTTAGACGTTTTGCAGCAAGATGCTGGCAGTAAAAACGTTGCATTACCGGAGATATTATAGTCTTGAAATCCCCTGATGCCACAGCAGTTCTACAACAATTAATATTCGTGTAAGGCGTTCAACTAGACATTTATTTTGCACACATTTTTATAACCGAATAATGGAAACCTATACAGCATCAGGCAATTGAATGAAGCCCTTAATTAATAGTAAAATTCGATACAAGGTAGGTACACATTTTTTTGGATGATTACATCATACGGGCCTCTCAAAATTGTGGGTAACAATTAAGAATCGAGCTTCGTATGCAAATTGACATGAATGTTTTAATTTTTAATTGCTAAACATTATAGAAATAGGAAACTGCATAATTGTTTTCGTACCCCATGCTTCTGTAAAATATCGACAAACTTTGATGGTTTTCCACTTGACCGCAAAAAATTTTGAAAAAACTGACGGACCGAATTTTCGTTGGGATTCATGGCGAAAATCATGGAACAAATCAAGCTGAGGAAGAGCAGGGCAGTAAAAGCAGCATGGACCTACAACATTGATAGGACAAAAGCTATGAAACGATGAAAGAGTGTACTAACGACAACTTAGAAATCAGGAGAACACAGTAGCACAAAGCAAGAAATATTTTTACTTTTTTACTGATCTACTTACCACCAATAGCGACCAATGCTCCATAGGTGGCAACTTAAGTAATATAAAATATACGGCCAAAGATGTAAAAATAATGCCAGCAGCAGTAATAAATAAAACAAAGTAAGCAGCCAATTGCAATTTATCCGCAGGGCCAAAAGTAAAGAAGCTGTACATAAAATAACCTCCTACGGCTGTGCAGGAAGCCTAAAATGATACAATGGAGCAAGTTTATTTATTGATGACCTCCATTTTTTTTACAAAGCTCAGAATTCGCTTAAGCAGCTAATTGGAACACTGCCAAGAGATCAACTCACCACAATTAGTAAAAAGCAGTGCTTCAAAACACAGGTCAAACTACAGCAACGACTCAGGCATTGGCAAGATTTCGGCGCCATCTTCTCACCTCGCACTCTTCGCCGAGGGAAGTTGCCAAGATGTTCAGTTTTCTGATAATTGCGCCCCGTCCCCAAATCAATGTAAAACATTATCAGGATCTGAATAGGAGTTAAAACATCCAAGGTTTTGGACAAAAACTGATGTCGTTCAGAAGTGCAGCAGTGTGCGTATGTATACTACACATACAACGTCCACACAAACATTCTCAGACTTTTGTCCATGGTCTGTACTACGCGTAGTACGCCTGCATATTGTACCGACGTGGCATTAATCGTTTAATGCCCTGCATCTGAGTGTCCCAGCAGGCCTATACTCGAAGTCCCAAGATCCCTGCATTCATTACATTCTTCCTCCCTTGTGTACTGCTTCATATTTGATGACAACTCGGACTTTCTCTTGTAATCCGCTTACAAACTCACAATAAACAGAGTTAACAGAGGTGATTTGATCATTACAAAAACAATTACTTGTCACGTTTTAATAGTAACTAGTTAGTGGTAGGTGCTAGGTGCTAGCTGCTAGCTGAGCGGTAGCGCTTTTTGCACATTCTATTAAATCGTTCGGGAAAATTGGAAATAAGGAAGGTGGGAAACTGTCACAGTCACAGGCTCACAGGGAGACTGGCGAATTGGAGAATCTCCCACTCGCAGTCCCATTAGTCCCATAGTTCCATCTTCCATCATCCCATTCCCATTTCCCATCATCAGTATTTTGTCTCTTTCTTCCATTATCCATTCATTTCTTTATATTTATTTTATTTACTTAGTTTAATTATTAATATGGTTAATTATAATAGCGAATCTCGTTATCGCGTAGCTATGATCGCAGATAGCAGCGTGGCGATAACTTTTTTTAACCATTATTCGCGCATTCGCAGCGTAATAAATGCAATAACGAGACTGAGTTTGCATGATAAGAATAATAAAAATAACAAAAGTATGATTGTCTACAGTGGACAGTGGAGGATACAGGATTTCTATGGAACCGTCAGATTTCAAGTCACAGATCCTCAATCCACAAGTCAGAAGTCAGATTATGATACCGCACCGGTCGACAGTCGACAGGTGAGGTGAGGTTTGAGGTTGACGTTTGGCGTTGACAAGAAAGAAGTCAAGACAATTTTATCTTATTGCTATTTGACTATTAGCTTTCTCTAAGGAATCTGCAGTGCAGAATGAAGTACTGAGTAGACGTGGGTGGTACGCAAGTCCATATTCCATATTATAATATATTATCAATTACTATCACTGACACTGACACTGATCCCTGACCGTGTCTAAAGCCACATAAGTCATTGATGGTCAATGGTCATTTTTTGAAAGGAGAGCTGCCACTAACAATAGTATCGAGTATTGACATCGAATCGAAACCTTTGTTCGTCCCAAGTTTCAAGCGACACCTAGACCTAATACCATTATTTATGTAAATGTTAAATCTACTACAGAATACAGAATAACTTTGCTGGTTCCCATCGCTAAATAGATAAATTATAACATCCAGCACTTAAACAAGGCGTGTTCTGTGGATGTGGATTACACAAACTCACAATGCATTTTTGTGACCGGAAATGTTTTGTTGAAACACCGGCCGTTTTGATCTTTCATTTAATGTGTGTAAGTGATTTCCTTTTCCCACACATCATCATTATTACTAGTAAAATGCGCTTACTGAACCAATGAATAATATTTTGTTCACCTTTGTATCTAATTAATTTGGAGATTTCATATTAAATCCCCTCTTCATATGGATGTTTGTCAGGGAATGACGATTGTGTACATCATGGTTTATTCCGACATGGCAGCTAATCTCGGCGCCTGGTCCCAAATAGAGAATTATGGGTACTTCCTATTCATCGGCACAAATTTCCTATACCTCTGTATTGTAGTGTGGATAATTTATTTTTTCCACAAATTTCATCGCAAGCATTACCGACAACCTAGATTTGTTCTCGTAAGTTTCAATTTAATGTTTACGCTTTTTTTTTTAAATACTCTATTACATACATACACAGACACATAAATATTTAGTGTCCGCGTTTGTCCGTTGAACAGTTGTACATACATATAATAAATGGTTCATCATGTTTCACAACGTAATTTTCGTATATTTGATTGAAGGTGAATGTGTTCCTGGGAATGGTGTACGGCATGGGACTTGGTGCCCTATTCTGTTTGACACACAAGCCTTCAAAGTGGGAAATGAAACAACATCTACTCCACAAGTACTTTGAATTAGGGTACATTCCGGGTACATACGAGCAGCTGCAAAAGGAACGGGTGAGTTCGCATATTTACAAAAATATTCACTCATTGAAGCCCTTTGTTGAATTGATGAATTGTAATTGGATGTTATTGGGAGAGTAGAAATGCTGTGGAGTTTATGGTTACACTGATTACATAAATTCGAAAAAAGGCAGGACTCCCTTCCCCGATTCCTGTTGCAAGCGATTTAAGCCCAAATGTGGCAATACGACGGTAGACGCTACCGCCGCTAAAGAATTTTTTCACACAATGGTAAGGAAAGTACTAGCAAAGCAAATGAGCTTTGAATTTGGTCCTAAATTCTTTCTCAGCAAAAATTGAAGGAGACTCTTGATTTCAAGTAAATCCAAGCTTGTGATTATTTTTTGTAGGGGTGTGTCAAGAATAGCATAGAAGAGATTGAAAATACGGATGTGTACCTCAAGACATATCTACTCCCGTTGTTTGCCATGTTCCCAAGTTTTTTTCCTTTGGCCACAATTATAGCAATTCAGTTGGTTATATGTTTGACCAAGCCCAAGAATGAGTTGCCATTCCTGGACCTACCTTCGCTTCAGCTGGAGAATTGGGGAAAGCCCAGCCCCGTCCATCTCGTCTTCCGAGCCCCGAGTATCACGCCCGATGACGTTGCATCTAGTACCCAGGGTGAGGGCCGGAGAACCTCGATAGAAGTTAAAAGGTCGAAATCCAAAGTGGCTTTTAATGAAAACACGAAATAAAAACTATTTTACATACTTTTTTGAATCATTGCATACTTTCATATCAAATTTAATTTAATTTTGCACTAATAAAAGCTGCTACTCTTCTACTATCTAGTGTCTTTGCTATTCTACAGTATTACACATCTATACATATACATATATAACATTTTTAATAAGGTACAGGTGGCAGTATAGATAGAAAACGCTTGAAAACGTTATTAAAATATATTAAAGAGCTAGTGTGAGTGGGTGAAGTGACTTATTACACTAGCATTTTAACACACTTTAACTATACATTTCAGCAGTGTATAAATCGTCAAAAAGTGGCCAGGTCCTACATTCGGAGTCAAAATTTCCTTTGTGGTTGCTATCTCACCCCATTTTCCCATTTATTACTGTCTTGAAGAGAATCCAACATGGCTGAATGGTTAGTACATTAATAATACTCAAATACTCATTATTCGTTCAAATTCACAATTTGCGTCGCACAAAGATACACAAGGACTACAGCAGTTCCTGGAAGCTCATTGTAAATTATCAGAGAAGGGTGTTTGTTCATCTCACTGTACAATTATAAAAACCATGAATACGTATGCTTTCATAGCAAAAATATTTACTATTTACCATTCGTCTGATTCAACTGGCAATAGTGGCAATTCTTACCTTTAGGTATAAAAGACGAGTACCCAAACTCGCCATGATTTCTTCGTACAACTTTCTATTCCACTATGAGGGTACAATTTATACAGTGGTGTTTCGGTGTTCTGCTCCTTTTGGGGGTAAGTTGAGATACGTTTTTTGCATAATAAAAATAATGAAGACGGGCCTGTAAGAACAATAACGCTCATTATTTTGGAATTAACGCTTCAGATGGTTAGCCAAGGTCTCGCACTATTCACAAGCAACCACGCAAAACGAACAGCAAGATCCACGCATGACCACGATCACGACGGTCACGAAAAAGCAGGTCGGATGTCGTTTTTCCGTCAAAGTTCCAAGACGATGGGCTGAGAGGTCAGTAATGTCAGTTCTGTGGTAAATATTTGTTCTAAGGAACCAAATGAGATTGACTGGAACTGTACAATCATCTAACGTATTTAAAGTCATTAGTAATTCAAGGGTGCTACTTTTTCGGGTTTCAATACACATAAATATATGTACCTATACGGACACATTGATCGCAGAACACGAATCAGATTGGCCTTTTCGTGTATAATTGAAAAGTTTAATTTTTAAATGCGTTATTAACGTATACGATATTTACATTTTATTCGCAATTACGGGCAAGGATTTAATTTATTTCGAAATTTTCAGATGCTATGGGATGTAAAGAGGGTGCGTGGATTCCCGAAGATCCATTTCAACCGAATTAGTACTTGGGCCTACTCATGTCATCATGCATATATTTTTTTTTCTTTTTGTTATTCCCTTCATAAACGTTTGAAACATGAAATGTGTAGTTTTTGCATTAAATACTTGGAATAGCATTGGTGTTTGCACTAGAGTTCCAAACTCAACTGAAGGTGCTTCTTCAAAACTTCCCAAGACGCACAATTAAAATTAAAGCAACATATAAAAATAAATCAGGTAACGACTTGTATTTGGTAATTGAAGGTTTACATGTTTACATGTAACCGGCGCTTCTTTATTGTCGATTTGCCACCGTGTTGAACTAAGAATTGTATTTATTATTCCTTACTATTTCACTTAAATCCCGCTGCGACAAAATAGGTACATACGTTTGTTATTCCGGTTTACATTAATAGTTAAACTATGTATTATACCAGCAATAAATAATACGTTCTTTCTTAAGTGTGCACATCCAGATTTTCTGGTCGTGGATTCCGTACATGTGAGACATAAAAACTAAAAAATATACAGACAAAACGTTAAGAGTATAACTTCAGTACAATCGAAACGTGATACACAAAATTACTATTATACACATGTTCTACAGAAATACGACCCCGCTGTATGACCACTGAATGTAGGTTTAGAATTTTCTGGACAGTAATTGTACACGAGCATTTTTCACTTGTGACTTTTGTGGAGACTTTGAATTGCATCTGGATTTTATAAAGATTACACATTATTCAGATTCGAAATACGTAACCAGACCCAACAACTTACATAACTACGACATATAGAATTAGTGGAGTACGAAACACACTGACTTTTAAGCACAAAGACAATCAAATTAATTAGAGAAATCCATTATTTTTGTAAGTAATAGGTTCTCCGTTCGATAACGTAATAATTATTTCAATTATATGTATGTACATTCACTATCTATCTATATCTATACATAAATACCAATACATTTCAAGCTTCTACACTCATGACATTGCAATTATTGTTGATATTACTAGTAATAGTACATCATTATTATCACAAGACTAATGCAGTGCCAAATCAAAACATAAAAAGTACGGTTTGTTACAAGAATTACAACACGAATACTAGCTTGGCTTCAATAACAATTTTCGACACAATCAGGATGTGCTACTAACTGTTAACAGATAAAATTAAAGCAATCTCACTAAAAAATATTAATATTAAAAACAAAGCTACATGGAAGAATAATAAATGATCATGCATGAATGTGCACATTGCGTTTGTTCACCGATAATAAAAAAGGAAAATAAATGCACCGGTTTGAATTATTATGTTAAAGCTAGATTAAAGCCAGGAAATGCAAAAGTATTCAGAAGTGATAGAAAAACTACACTTCTTCAGCACTAACGGATAACTGTTACAAATTATCAAGTTCCCGGTCTTCAGCAATGTCGCTCATTGTAGTCATTGTGGATTGTGTGGATAAAAGTCTTCGGAGTGATGGACGTTTTACACCACCATTTACATGAGGCAGACCCCCATTAGGTGTGCCGCCCCCGTTGGGATTCATATTAGGCGTACCAGTAGTATAACCCTCCAATATTGTCGCGTTACCATTAAGTCCAGACACGATTTTGTTTTGGTACGATTCCAAGTTCAATTCCTTGCGAAATTTCCCGCAAAGAACTACTGCCTGCAATGAATTAAACAAACTGTGATTAGCACGAGCGATAGGCTAATTTTCGTCTGGGTATATAGGTATTTTCTATACTTTATTATTTCCAATAAATAAATAATTCACCGTAAAATAAGATACGACCAGTCCAAGGATGCTGCCACCTATTACATCCACCGGGTGATGCCGGTGATCTGAAATGCGTGATAATGCGCAATACACTGCCCAAATACCCCAGATGCAGTGTAGCCACAAAACAACAACAGATCCCAATTTCTTCAAATTAAGGCGGTGTGTCTGGTATACCTGAAATTAATTTGAAAACCATTATTTCCGGAAATTGAGGCCAATACACCAACAACAAGTATTTATAATATCCTTACTATCATAAACAGCCCGGCGTAGAAAGATAGAGCTGCGTGACCAGAGGGAAATGATTTTCGGGCATCCGCCATTTTCCACCGACTGAACTTTGTATTTGCACATGTGTAGTTGCTGACCCATCTGAAATAAATAGAAACATTAAATAATAAGAACTCACTTTGATACATTATAGTATCTGCATTTGCTTGTCATGTGTGAAAGTGAAAGCACCAGCACGAGCACTGTTAATTAAGTGTTGGCATAAATATTTACCACCAAACCGTCTGGGAGCGCATACAATATGCTAGCAAACATAAACATACCCTTAAGAATGATTTTAAGCACAACAATTTGCAACTGATTATAGTAATGACAGAAAGATGAGCAGTAGCAACGCAAAAGGCAAGATTCAGAAAGGTTTTCGACTCCCTATCCCTTATCATGCTGCAAAAAAAAGCGCCTACAAAATTTTTTGCCGGTATTTGCATTAAAATGTGGCATCACTTTACCGCTAGTAAAATTTGGTAGTTGCGTTTACGAAGAAAGTTTGGAGTTGTATGTTATAAAAGACATAAACCATTCCCAAGAGCCTATAGGATAACATGTGGTGTACATAAATTTGTGAAACAATCATAGCAGTAAATAGAACCATAGTAATCCAAATCCAAACTCTCTGAATTCTTGACTTTTTGAAGCGCTATTCTATCATTCTATTATTACAACAACTGTTTTCTAACTATGCCTATTAAACTTTTCAATACCTCATGCAGTATGTACACTTGTACACCCATGACCCATAGGCAAAGACAGGTGGAAAGCAGAAACCGTTTTTTCTGGTTTGTATTTTGTGACGTGTCTTAGACAATCTCTAAAAGAGGTTTCAATATTTACGTTACGTGGTTAAACATGTACTTCCCACGGTACTTACTTATACTTGGTACATAGTTGAAGCCAAATGAATTTACGCGTAAATAAGTATAATAATTGAAAGTGGGCAATGTGTGGGTTGTGTGTAACATTATTTCCACGTACTAAG
>JAQGBT010006323.1:0-12693 GCA_034698585.1 Disparrhopalites patrizii
TTTTTATCTCTCTCTTTCTGTGTCTCTCTTTTTATCTCTCTCTTTCTGTGTCTCTCTTTTTATCTCTCTCTTTCTGTCTCTCTTTTTATCTCTCTCTTTCTGTGTCTCTCTTTTTATCTCTCTCTTTCTGTCTCTCTCTTTTTATCTCTCTCTTTCTGTGTCTCTCTTTTATTTTCTCTCTTACTGTCTCTCTCTTTTTATCTCTTTTTCTGTCTCTATCTCTCTCTATTTTTGTCTTTATTTGTCTCTCTTTTTAACGTGTGTCTCGCTCTTACTCTCTCTATTTATCTCGCTGTCTCGCTCTGTTTCTCTCGCTGGCTCGCTCTGTTTCTCTCCTTTCTCTCTCCACCTCTCCTTTTCTCTCTTTCACTTTTTCCTCTCCTTTTCTCTTTTTCTTTTCCTCTTTGTTCTCATTCTCTCTGGCTCTCTCTCTGTCTCTTTCTCTTCTTTTGTGCATTTTATAGTTTTTTATATTTCTCATTTCTCTCTACTCTTCTGTTCACTCTCTCTTTTTGTCTTTGTATTTATTTGTAATTTGTCTCTTTCTCTGGCTGTTGCCCCATGTATTTTTATTATTGTCTCTCTGCGTTTCTTTTTCTTTATCTCTTTATATTTGTGTCTTTCACGTTCTCTTTTTAACCATCCCATTTTCTGTTCATATTATTTTGTGTCTTCCTCTCTATTGTAAGTACACTATCAAGTCTCTCTTTCTCTCTCTCTTTATTCAAGACTCCCCGTGTCTCTTTCTCCTTTTTTCTGTCTAATTTTTTCCTTTCTCTCACTCTCTCTGTATTTTTCATTTATTTATATTACGTTTATGAAGAACGTTTCTCCCTTTCTGTCTCTCTCTCTCTGTCCGAACAAAATGCACACATTAATTTAATCCTTTGACGAACAAAACTTTTGACACCGCACCAGCTCGGGTGAGCGGCCCTTCTGCACCAATTACGAGAGAAACCAAGGGGGGTCTGGTGCAATTTTTGGAATCTCCCTCCTTAATTTGCATATATGCATCTTGCATGCATGCACGAAAGATTTTTAACGTTTGAACAATCAAGTACAAATCACGAAGTTCAAACATGAAATAAATTTTCATTTAAGCAAAAACTAGGAAAACAAATTGTCTTGACTCTTTCCCCCCCGTCGGGGGGAAGGCCTTCACGTTAAGTGGTGAGAGATATGGAGGGAGAAAACGCGATTTCTGTCCAAGAATAAATCTTAAATAAAGAAGGGGAATTTATGCCGTTTTGTATTTAACATACTGGATTGGGTGAATTAGTTGTAATTAGCTCGGTTCATCTAAAAGTCTATTGCATTTCTCATGTTTTGTTTTTGTTTTAATTCCTTTTTTTTTCTCTCTCTGACTGGAAATGGCCGGGATGTACAATTCTGAGGCTGGGCGGCAATTATAAAAATGAAGTAGTAATTAACGTAAAGGGAAAGCCCATTTGTTCAAACGGGGAAATGACATGGAAGTGATTCCAAGAAAAAAAGAGCATTTCCCCCAGTAATTAGGCCTCATTTAGAAAAAAGAGCCGTAAAAACTGTTCTAGTCCTCGCCTAACATTCGAATGTATAATTTAGAAAAAAAAGCATGCTGAAAAATTTAGAAAAACAAGAGGATGATTGCATTTAGTGTTAGAAAAGAAACAAAAAAAAAAGCCAGTCTTCCCCAAGTCCGTCGTACAACTTGAACTACTGAACTCCATTGGGATGAACTGGATTCCGCAATAATAATAATAACAATCTTCATATCATATCAACCCTTTATCTTCTTCATTCTCCCTATAACCCATATGTACATATATATTCCCGTAACAAACAAAATAAAAACCTGTTCGTATGGTAAAAAAGGGTGAAAAGGGCTATGCCCAAAGAAACTCTGTATGTACATATATGTATGTATGTATACCATAACAAATGATATAGAACATGAATGTATATATTGTGGTCATTCCTCCGATCCTTTCCACTTTTCCTTATCAAACCTCCGTCCATCCATAATAACAAGGAGAGACGCACTCATTTTGGCACATTCAACCATGCAGGATGTTGTTGATCAAGGGGAGATATTCACATTGGAAATATGGGGATACGTATAAAGGCAGATGCGGGGAAAGGGGACAAAATAGAAGATGGGGACAGAGGGAAAAAGAGCGAAGGAAATATTGACAAAGAACCCACAAATATACAGATACAAATATACAGAACAACAAAAGGAAGAAACGAGAAACAGAGAGATCATAAGGTAGAAAGAGAGAGAGGGAGAGAAAGACACCGAGAGAGAGAGAGAGAGAGAGAGAGAGAGAGAGAAGAAACAAACACAAGGAGAAGTATAAAAGTAGAAAGAGAAAGAGAGCAAAATAAAGAGAGAACTGGATTAAATTATAAAGGGAATTGGAGAAAAAGAGTAAAATAGAGAGAAAAAGAGTAAAATAGAGAGAAAAAGAGACTAAAATAGAGAGAAAAAGAGACTAAAATAGAGAGAAAAAGAGTAAAATAGAGATAAAAAGAGTAAAATAGAGATAAAAAGAGTAAAATAGAGAGAGAAAGAGATTAAATTTATTAGAGAGAGAAAGATATTAAATTTATTAGAGAGAGAAAGAGATTAAATTTATTAGAGAGAAAAAGGGACTAAAATAGAGAGAGAAAGAGATTAAATTTATTAGAGAGAAAAAGATACTAAAATAGAGAGAGAAAAAGACTAAAATAGAGAGAGAGAATAAATTAGAGAGAAAGAGATTAAATTTATTAGAGAGCAAAAGAGACTAAAATAGAGAGAAAAAGAGACTAAATTAGAGAAAGATACTAAATTAGAGAGAGAAAGAGAATAAATCAGAAAGAGAAAAAGAGAGATAAAAAAGACGAAATGAGAGAGAAATAGAGAGATAAAAAAGACGAAATGAGAGACAAATAGAGAGAAAGAAAAAGCGACTACATCAGAGAGAGAAGTAGAGAGGGAGAAAGACACTAAATATAAGAGAAATAAATGTCTAGATTGCAAATATGTGTGAAGAGTTTTCGTACAAAACTAAAGGAGCTCATTAAGATGCAGCCTGCCCATCCATCCACATATACTCCAATGTTCTATCCTGATAATCACCCTCCATACAACCTTTTTATACCCCAAGAGCATTGTTGTCCCTAAATAAATAGAGTCCATCCCCGCTAACAAAGACCAAGACACATATCTCTCCTCCACACAAATGAATGGACGTTATATAGCCCTGATTTCTCTTTTTAGCACGGGATGATGTCCATTGAAAAGTTCAAGTCCAAAATAACATTGCACTCATTGCATCCCCCCACCCCTTGATTTATGGGCAAAGGAAATCCCATTGGAGAGTGCAGAGGAAATGAAGGGTCAAAAACATCTGGAGACCCACATAATAAATACTACGAACAAAAAACAAATTGGACAGGATACATGCGTGTACATTGAAGAGATTATTGACTCTTTCCCGGTGTTATTATTTGTTATTATTTATTATTACTAATCATCATAATAACGGCTCATCACTCCCGATATTTTATTGTCCTATCCCCATCAAGTGAAGATCAAGTCAATCTCCCACTAATAATACAGAGCTTTATAGGCTTTATTGGTGCTGCAAAAAAGTTTTTTCCCAACTCACGCCTCATCATGGGATATTGGGACCATCAAAAAGTGGAGGCAATAACTTTTGAAGGGTTTTGAGACAAGTCATAACAATAAATTGCAAATAATCCAACGTGTGCTTCCTCGTACACGTCGCACGGTATACGGGATTTCATATATGTTATGGATTTTATGCGAAGGAAAAATAAAAGAGGCAAGTGGAAATAGGCAATTGAGTGTTAGTACGGGATCATGGCATGCACAGGTAAT
Organism: Disparrhopalites patrizii; assembly: GCA_034698585.1. NCBI lineage: Eukaryota > Metazoa > Arthropoda > Collembola > Symphypleona > Sminthuridae > Disparrhopalites > Disparrhopalites patrizii. The sequence goes on from JAQGBT010006323.1 coordinate 3,869, forward strand.
AAATAATGGACGGGATTATAATCCCTCAAAATTAAAGTCGAAACCTCAAGCAAATTATCTGGGGGAGATTCCTTAGCCACTATTGGGGATGGATTCTGTAAGGAAAAAAATAACGTTTACCAAGGAAAAAAGGACGAATTAGTGTGGGCTGGATTTCCTCTCTCGGGTTTTCTCTCTATTTATTCTCTTCTTTCACTTTTCTATTATTTTTATTGCTCCGTGTAACACTGGATTACTCTTTGTTTCTCTTGCTCTCTCTCTCTCTTTCTCTCTCCTTCTTTCTCTTTCTGTCTTTCTCTCCCTCTCGTTAATCTATTTCTCTCTCAATCTCTGTCCTTCTGTCTCCATCTCTCTCCTTCTCTCTCAATCTCTGTTTTCCTCTCTCAATTTTTCTCTTTCTCTCTCTTTCGCTCGGAATTTCCCACTTTCTCCTTGGATTTGTCTCTCTGTTTCTTTCTTTCTTACTTTATTCCTCTTTATCGCTCTCTCTTTCCATATTTCTCTCTGTCTCTCTGGTTTTCTCGCTTTCTGTTTGAATTACTCTCTTTCTTCCTTCGCAGTGTCTCTCTTTCTCTTTGGATTTTTCTCTCTCTCTCTCTTTCTCCCGTTCTCACTTTCTTTCTCCGTTTCCCTGTCTCTGTCCGCTCCTCTTTGTTTCTGACTTCTTTATTTCTCTCTTTCTCTCTCTCCCTTTCTCTGTAGCTATCTCTCTGTTTTATTTCTCAATATCTCTCCGGATTTCACTATTTTTCTCACAGTTCCATTTTTCTCCCTCTGGATTTATATATTTTATTTTCCGTCTATTTTATTTATTTTTATTTTGTCTCCGGATTTCTCTCTTTTATTTTCCGTTCATTTTATATATTTTTATTTTGTCTCCGGATTTCTCTCTTTTATTTTCCGTTTATTTTATTTATTTTTATTTTATCTCCGGATTTCTCGCTTTTCCTTATTTCTCCAGTTTCCTCCTTGTTTTCTTTAGACTTTGTGATTTATTTATCTAGCTTTCTCTTTTCCCGTCTCCGTTTCATTCTGGGATATCTCCAATTGTCCTTTCTCTGCGTCTCTTCAAATTTCTCCCTTTTTCCGTTGATTCTCTCTGGATCAAGCTTTTTTTCCATTTTTTCCTAGTTCCTTAAGGATTTCTCTCCTTATTTATATTTTGTTACAGGTTTCTCTCCTACACTTTCTATTTCTACCAGGATTTCTCTTTTTCTTTCTCGGATTTTCTCTGTTACTGCCATTTCTCTCTCCTTTTCTTCTACTCTCTCTCTCTCTCTCTCTTTCTCTAATTTTCTCTCTCTCCCATGGTAATGAAGGATGTTTGGGAAAAAGTTGATAGACAGTTTAAGAGCCCCAGTAATTGTGGTGGATCTCACCTCTCTGAATATTTTTTTTTGTTGATTCCACCGCTCCACTAAAAAAGCCCAGAGAGACGGACTATCATTGGTCCCCATCTCTCTTTCTCTTCCACACATTGTTGTGTTGACCACAATTGACGTCCTTATATACCTCTATATCCCACAATTGCTCATGTTATATGGGGAATCGATACGATGACCCTAACTGTCTACCAGCTGTAACCTTTCCATTAAAAAAAAAAAGAAGCAGTATAGTAACCTGTGCTAGCACAATTACTCTTGTACACATCCATACTGCCGTCCTGTCTTGTGTACATACATAATAAACACATACAGGCATATATCATACATGTGAAGAAGAAATGTGGAAACAAATGGTTTGTCCGCATTGACTGTACATGGATGCAAGTTCACAACTCGTCTTTTTTATCACTTTTGATTCACACAACAATCGAGGGAATGATCAAAGAGAGAGAGAGAGAGAGAGAGAGAGAGAGAGAGAGAAGAGAGTGCGAAAAAAATACATGGAATTTACTCATAATTTCACTTGAATTATGTATTGTATTCAAGGGAAAGTCTCAACATCAGAGGCACAACTATAGTGAGGCACAGTGGGACTAATATACTCCCGTCACTACCTCCAATGTACATACAAAGGGTTAATTCACGTAAGCACACTAATTACCAGAGTGTGACGGCATGCTCAGGTTGGAAATAAAGAGTCGCCGCAGTGTCCTACAGTAACGTAATCTCACTCTCTCAGGGAAAAGGTGGAACAATGGGACGTAACAATGTAGGTAAATGGATTTCATGGGAGAGATGGATAGGATATAAAAAAGGGAATTAGAGAAATCGGCAGAGAGAGAGAGAGAGAGAGGCTAAAGAGAGAAAGACATACAAGGGAGCGACAGAAATTCAGATTCAGAGAGAGAGAGAGAAATTCAAAGGGAGAGAGACAGACATTAAAAATAGGGAGAAATTGAGAGACTAACAGACAGAGGGAGAAATAGAAAATAGAAGACATGGAAAAAGGAGAAAAGGAAAGGAGGCAAGATGCAGAATAAAGAGACAAAATAGGAGTAACGAGATACTCAAAAAAGGAAGGATGAAATTCGCATGAACAGAGAAAAATACGAGGAAAAAAAATGAACGGAGAAGACAGAAAAAATTGAGGAAGAAGACAAACGAATAAAGAGAGAAAGTGAGAGAGAAAATGAGCAACGAAGAGAAAAATATGAGAAAGAATCCGAAAAATGAGAAAAAGAAAAATGAGAGAGAAAATTATAAAAAAAGGAGAGAGAAAATTATAAAAAAATGAGAGAAAATTATTAAAAAAATGAGAGAGAGAAATATGAAAAATGAAAGAGAAAGAAATAAAAAAACGAGAAAGAAAGAATTAGAAAAATGTGAGAAAAATAAATTTAAAAAATGAAAGAGAAAGAAATAGAAAAATGAAAGGGAAAAAATAGAAAAATAGAAAAAATGAGAGAGAAAGAAATAGAAACAGAGAGAAATAGAGAAAGAAAAAGAAAAAATGAGATAGAAAGAAATAGAACCAGAAAGAAATAGAAACAGAAAGAAATAGAAACAGAAAAATAGAAAGAAATAGAAAAATAGAAAAATGTGAGAAAAATAAATAGAAGGAAATAGAAAAATGTGAGAAAAATAAATAGAAGGAAATAGAAAAATGTGAGAAAAATAAATAGAAGTATGGAAGAAAAATAAATAGAAAATTGAGAGAAAATTAAATAGAAAAGTGAGAGAAAATTAAATAGAAAAGTGAGAGAAAATTAAATAGAAAAGTGAGAGAAAAATAAATAGAAAAGTGAGAGAAAATTAAATAGAAAAATGGAAGAACGAGACGGAGAGAAAAGAGAGAGACAGACAGAAGAAAAAAGGAGAGAGAGAGAAAAGAGAGAGAGAGAGAGATAGGTAAAAAATTAGAGACAGAAATAATTGAGCGAGGAAGCGAAACGAAGAGTGAAGATTCATTACACACAAAAGAGTAAACGAAAGTGATGCGATTTTTTTCCCTAAAAACATTACCATCAATCCATTACTCTTTTGCTTCCACCTCGATGTTGTTATTACATTCACATACAAAAGTAATTTCATTCCCAATTGTACAGTACTAATCACAGCCCATTTACCAAAACATGGTAGTCAATAGGAGTACTTACACGTTTGTTATACAAGGGCTTTCCCTGTGGTTTCTATTTTTTTTTTGGTTGGAAAACAAAATGATAATGTTTCCTCTTTTCCATCCATTTTTATGTCTTTATGTCTACCCAAACATAAGTGGATTTTGTCACCATTTGTACAATAATACAGTATCCACCTATTATTCTCCCAACTATTTTTCCCGCTTGCACCAACTTTTACTTGCTACAAAGGTGCACTTGCGAGGATGGGAAAACACTCCAAGAAAAACTCTTTTATGAAACATTCTAAAGTAGCTACATTTCTGTATTGGCTCGCATGTTCAAAAGGTACACTTCTAAGCCTCTGAGAAGAAGCATGGCATGTCATTAAGTAACTATTTTAATTTTATTTTTCTCCTCACAAAGCCTCTCTCTCTCTTCTGCTTCTTTGATTATTCGTCCACGTAATAGTGGAACATTCAGAGAATAAAGAAAGACCATTAGGAAGAGGCATGTGAATGGAGCTTTCGAGGAAATACAGTGATGAGTGCAGCTCAAAAGATTATACCTACATTATTATAGGCAGAGGAAAGGAATATCTCATTTTTTCTATGTGGGTCTAGGACCCTAATTATATTCTCTCTTTAGTAATCATCTCCCAGGATAAAAAATGGGACTTTTGCCATTAATAACCAAAGTAGGTGGAGAGACAGAGACCAGCATGGCGAGAGGGAAAGACGAATAAATAGAGAGAAAGGATGGAAGGAGGAAATTAGAGAGAATAACACAAAGAAACATAGAAAACGAAAAATATAGAGAATAATACAAGCCAAAGAGAGAGAGAGACGTGGAGAGAGAGAGAGGAAGGAAAGGAGAATAACAAAGAGAGAAATAAATAGAAGAAAAATAGACAGAGAGAAATACATGGAAAAGCAGAAAAGAGAGAGAGAGACAATAATGGAGAAAGATACAGACGGACAGAGAAAGAACGACAGACAAGGAGAAAGTTAAGGAGAGAGAAATAAATCGAAGGAGAAAATACACAGGGAATAACAGAGAGAGAAAGAATGAGAAAGAGAGAAAAATAGATAGATAAATAAAGGGACAGAAAGAGAGAGAGAGAAAATTAGGTAGAGAGCAAAAGAATGAATGGGAGAAAGAGAGAGAAAAATAGATAATTAGAGAAAGAAAGAGAGAGAGACAATTAGAGAAAGAGAGAGAGAGAACGGGAGAAAGAGAGAGAAATATAGATATGACTAGAGAGAAAGATTGAGAGAGAAAATAGAGAAAGATAGAGAGAGAACTAGAGAAAGCGAGAGAGAGAAAAAACAGATAAATAGAGAGAGAGAACATGAGAAAGAATGAGAGAGAAAGGGAGAGAGAGAGAGAGAAATAGATAAACAGAGAGACAGCATGAGAGAGAAAATAGAGAGAAGGTGAGAGAGAGAATAGAGAACGAGATAAAGAGATAGAGAAACTAGAGAAAAATGTATATAAATAGAGAAAAATAGAGAGAAAGAGATATGAGAAAGGGTCCAGAGAGAAATCTTGTTAACATAATTAGCATGGACAAAAAATATTGCTTGAATGTGCATTTACCACGCCGTTCATCCATATTAGCCAGTTAAAATTAGTACCACTAAACAATAGGTATCTTGACAAGAAGAGAATCCTCCAAGTGCAAACAACAAACAATAGTTTCCAGGTGTAAATGAATTTTTTTCTTCCTCCGAACTCCGTCTTTATCTTCATCTTTACACATCCATACACAGCCAAGATTATGTATTCGTATGTACATTATGTATGTATCTATAAATATTATGGACAATGTACACCTGCATATTTCATTTCAATTTTTTCATTTTACTTCCTCCTACCCATCGTCAGAACTTGCCTTGTCCACAAACACGAATTTAATTCAATAACAAATAACAGTTGTGTCCCCAACTTTGTCAAAGCCTCTCATATATACGTTGCTCAAAATAAAAAATAAAAATAAAAAACTTACACACGTCACTATACAGTTATACCCAAATGCACACATGTACTAAATGGACTATTTACACTTGAGTGGCTCCGGACTGGGTGGATTCTCCGTATTGGGAGTCACAATTAGGAGACATCCTGTTAATATACATATGTATATCTATATGACATGTACATATGCATACAAAAGAGAGGAAAACGTGCTAAAAAGTATTACATCAACTATTGTATGACTATACAAAAGGATAAATAAGCGTGCATTGGGTGCTTCTGCCTCCCTCAGACTTCTAATTGAATTGATAACATCTTCTCCCCAACGATTATCACTTATCACCCAAAAAAAACTGTACTTTTACCTGTCTTAAACATGAAGATTCGATCAGATCCAAAGTCATTATTATTTATTATTCAAGAAGAAGAAAAATGTAATAATACCTGATCATTTTAAATCGAAGCATAATGCGTAAAATAACAATTGTGACCCAGTGAGGAATCTGGTAAAGGGGAAGGCATATTAAGTGGGAATTATCTAATACTAGTAGCCAAATAATATCAGAAGCCCAGATTTCTCTGGGGGAAAAGTACAGTTTCGACCGTTCCTGCTTGGATTCTCAATGAATCTGAGGGAAAACTTGAGGCAGAAAGAATATCTTTAAAAGACCTGTTTCTTCCCTTTATTTTGCTTAGGTAGTAAAGGATATTGAGTAAAAAAGGAGATATACTCGCCGTCCTACAATTTTTGTGGGGGGATATTTGTAAGCCTTTTCAGCAATTTTATGACCAACTGCAGCTTTTCCTAAGGCACAAAATTTGAATCAAATTGCTCGGTTAGTGAATAAATAATAATAATAAATTACAGGTAATTTTAAACAAAATAAAATTACACGGGAAAATATTTTAACAAAATTAAACTAAAGAAAATTTGAAACAGATTTAAATTATAAATAATTCTAAACAAAATTAAATTAAACCGGAAAAAATTAAATTAAAGAGAATTTGAAACCAAATTAATTTGAGGAGAGTTTTGAATGTCAAACAGAAATTAAAGTGAATTTCGAACAGATTTAATTTTCGGAGAATTTCAAACAGATTTTAATTAAAGAGAATTGTAAACAGAATGCAATTGAAGACAATTTCAAACCGAATTTAATTAAAGAGAATTGTAAACAGATTGTAATTGAAGACAATTTGAAACAAAATAAAATAAAGTAGAATTTTAAGTATAATCTAATTTAAAAAGAATTTTAAACAGAATTAAATTAAAGAGAAAAAAATAAGCTATTAAATCCAACATTCCCCTTTCATTTTCAAAATTCAATGTCAATACGAAAAATCAATCTTTTTTGGAATTAGGAAGACATGGAGTTGGTCGATTATTCAAAGTCAATCTGCTCCATAAAGGAGCACGAATCATCCTAATGTAATCAAAGGTTGAATAATTCCCTTGTCATGCCAACTTATTTCATTTTAAACAAGAGGAAATCATCAAGAAAAGAACCAGATCTAATACCCAAGAAAATGGAGGTAAACAGAGATGCACTGAGCATACAGTCATGGTATCAAAGGGTTCATCTTGCAAAAAAAAATAGCTTGACGTATTAAGACCAAATTAAGCCAGTGGAAAATGACATGGGAGATTGTATTTCATAATCCTTTCCTACATGTTATAATTTAACAAAGGCCAAATAAATCCTTATGAGAGGAAAGCCAGAGGAAAAAAAAGTGTTACAGAAAGAAAACAGGACTTTTTCTTAATCCTTTTGATTCCCCTGTGAGCTCTCCCTGTACATACGGATTTCAGGTTGCTATTAAATCCATACATTTATAGGCAAATTTTGTAGACGAACACGGATGTAGGTGGCCTTTGTCTTATTGCATATTCCCGTTTTTTTCTCTCTCGCTCTGGCCATAAAAAAGAAAGTGCTTGAAAAAATCTTGGATTAAATGTAGAGACGTTTTTCAAACAATGACGTGGAATTAGAAAAAAGAATTTAATGAAGGAATACAAGTGTTATTCCAAGTCATGTCCCTTCTTTATGGAGGCTTGTAGTGTCGTAAATTTATTTATTCTTCTTGTCCTGCCTTCCCCTTAATTAGGAGGGAGAAATGTGCTTGCTAACTTCGAGAGAGAGAGAACTTCAATGGGAAATTAACCTAAAACCTCACAAGAACATTTAAAACTAACTTCATTATGACGAACTTGAGTGTCATGTACATAAATGTGGGTTCTACTAATAGCCAAAGGAAATGAGAAATGATCGTAAACGTTATATGTGCATTAGAAAAAAAGATAGTTCACGTCCTAAACGGGAATGGAAGAGAGAGAGAGAGAGAGAGAGAGAATTCATTAGGCCAAAACTGGATTATCACGCTTATGTCATTTTCGAGATCATTTGTGAGACCAATGGAGGGGGAGGGGGAGGGGTGTGAGTAAAAAAAATCTATTTAAATTAGACCCTATGCACGTATGAAGGTATTATGGACGTCTCTTATGTCTTCCTCCCTGTTTTCAAATGTCTTTTGTGCTAATCTGCCTTTCAATCTCTCTTAAAAGACTCTCCATGTCTCTTTTATCTACGAGACATATGGGAAGGACTGGCTGTGTCCAAGACGGCTGCTGTCTTTTGGCATGGAAAGGGAAGTTAAGAGGAGGGAAAACCTGTTGAGAAAGGAGACAATGAAAGAGAGAAAGAGTGGGAAGAAAATAAGCCCCAAAAAATAGCGAGAGGAGAAAATGAAACAAAGAGAGACAGAATAGAACAGGAACGAGACGAGAAAATGAAAGAGAGATACAGAGGGAAGGAAAAGAAAACGAAATAAATACTAAAAAGATTACGAATAAAATTGCTAAACATTAAATTAAATTATTAAAAATTACTAAAACGATTACTGAGGAAGATACAGAGAAAACGAAAGAGAAAGAGAGAATTAGACAGAAAACGAAAGACAAACACAGAATTAGAGAGACAGTGAAAGACCAAGAGAGAAAACGAAAGAGAAAGAAATTGAAAGAAAACGAAAGACAAAGAGAGAATTCAAGAGATAACAAAAGAAAAAGAGAGAAAATCAAAGAAAAAAGATAATTAGAGAGAATCAAAGAAAGAGAGAATTCGAGAGAAAATCAAAGTAAAGGAGAGAATTAGAGAGAAAATCAAAGAAAAGGAGATAATTAGAGAGAAAATCAAAGAAAAGGAGATAATTAGAGAGAAAATCAAAGAAAGAGAGAGGAGTAGACAGAAAATCAAAGAAAAAGATAGGAGTAGAGAGAAAATCAAAGAAAGAGAGAGGAGTAGACAGAAAATCAAAGAAAAAGATAGGAGTAGAGAGAAAATCAAAG
>JAQGBT010006324.1:0-12691 GCA_034698585.1 Disparrhopalites patrizii
TAACCCTAGAATAATCCACCGAAAATAGCCATAGAATAACCCTAGAATAATCCACCGAAAATAGCCATAGAATAACCGAAAAATAACCATAGAATAACCGAAAAATAACCATAGAATAACCGAAAAATAACCATAGAATAACCGAAAAATAACCATAGAATAACCGAAAAATAACCATAGAATCAAACAATTGTGGTTACAATCAAACCGGTTTGTAACTGAAATGTTTAGACTTTAGAGATTTTACTCAATGAATTTAACACGATTTTAACTTTAACACAATTTTAAGTTATACACGATTTACAAAGGATCAAATACTTTTAGAAGGATTGGCTTTGAGCACAGTTTTCAGGATCTTTTGTTGTTTGCCAGACTATCTTAACTTTGTGAAGAAATAGATAAAGGCTTTGGATCAATTCCTGAGCTGTGACGCTCAATGTTTGAGCAATTGTTATTATGATTCGAGTGAAACGGTATTTTCTGCAGGTAGATGAGCTAGATTATTTTTTTGTTAGTATACTTCTATATGTATTTACATACATAGGATTTTAAGGAGCAGAGTCAAAATGTCCGGGATGACCTTGTGGTATTACCCGTTGTCAGGCGCATCCGCGTGGTATAATTACATATTGCATCTATACCTTACGACCCGGGAGCGGATATTTATCCCAAAGAACCCTCTTATTCTCAATCATAATGATTCCCACACATTTCTTAGACAAACGGGAAAGATTGTTTCAAACTTCTGACACGATTTGTCTGGAATAAAAAGGGATACTAATGGAAAAGGAGTTTTCTCTCGCGAGATGTTCATGGGTTTTTTAAAGATTTATTGCTTCCCATGATTTTTTTTCCAAATCTCACTTCTTCGATTCCTAATCCTTTTTCCTTACGACGTCTGAAAAGACAATAAAATCGTTGGGAACTGTAAGGGGGGAAATTGGAAGATATTTATAATGTGTTGGAAGTTTTATTACAAAAAAAAATACTTTGCCTGACATTTTTGGAATGTAAAAAAGAGAGGAAATAATGGGATAAAACAAGCAGAATTGAGCATGAGAATGAAATAAAGTACAGTAGACATTCTTTCCCTTTATTTTCTCACCATTTTCCTACTTACTTCCCCCTATATTTCCCGTGATCCCGGGACGATACAGTCTTTATTGGGGTCCATTAAAAGGTATAAATATGTCCAAAGTTTTATGGCTTCCATTCCACAATTTTATTTTTTCCCTTTCCCAATGTTCTTACCAAGTTTATTTGGTTCCATTCTCCTTTTTCCCACCCAATCGCTCCCACTTCATCTGCAGTACATGACAAGTACGGATACACGCATAGCTTACCATCTCCGGGGGCTCTTCTGGTGAAAGCCGGTAGGAGGGAGAAAGTAGGGAGAAAGTGCATCCTCTAGCAACTTTTTTTATATGCAGCCATCTGAAAAATGGAGAACAAGAACATTCTCTTCTACGGTTTCCATCTGAACTTGTTTCAATCACTGAAGAATTAATATTTTTTCCAATAACACTTTTCTGTAGAGGGAAAACTAGGAAAAACTTTCTCCGGCAGGAATGACATATGTGAGAATATGTGTTGCTTCTGAATTGAATTTTTTTCGAGGGAAATCGTAGTGAACTTCTTGGCTTCTTATTTTTCGAAACTTGACGAATTTTGAATAATTCAGTAGCCGAATTGAACGTCGTATGACAAACAAAAAAGATTTTTGGGTATTCCCTGACTGTGACATAGAGAAAGTACGGGTTGGTTGAAGGACATTATGGAGAAAGTATGATTGATTTGGCAAAGGAATAGAAACAAAAATTAAGAATATGGAAAAAACAGCAGACGTCATCGGCTGTCATATGCGTTTTACCTTTTATTATACAGGGCTGTGCATAAAAATCCTCAATCAATCAACAATATCAAGGTCAGTATGATGTTTTCCCGAGATATTTCGTACGATTTGGTGAACAGAATGGAAGCAATCCTTCAAAAATGTGCGATTGTAAGCAATAAAGAAGGAACATTTTTGAAAACTTTATCCCAGGTGTACTTCTTTATTTAATCAAAAACATTGCATAGAATTTACAGACAGGACAAAACCCAAAAAGGGAATTCCATATACGAATTTTGTAACAGATGCCTCAAATATATTTTCTTTATTTGTAGTACGTTCGCCAAAAATTTCCAGCCAAATAACAATGATATAATTCTTATGTCTATAGTTATTATTTGTGTAGGTATATGTACATCCTTATAGGGTAATAGCAATGGTATATATGTACGTGTGTGTTCAACTCAATTCGGGGAAAGTACAGCCCCTGTGCGTGGGGGAGCTTTTTCCCCATCTCAGAATGTATTGAAATAAGTAGGTCAATATTATCATCACCGTCATCCTTTCTCCTACTATATTAATATAAATAATGCCTTACTTACGAATACGTGAAATATGTTTATATTTTTTTTTGCAGGTTAAATATTGAGTCACAGTTGGATTTTTTTTTATCTATTTACAATTACATTTAACAATATTGGTACCAATTGTCCCTCCTTCCCATTTATATTACATCCATTTTTACTATATAAACACGAATGTGCTTAAAAGGCCCATTGTACAAATCAGTGAGACGTGACACTTTATGCCGATTTCTTTTTCATCCTATTGAATTTATGGGGAGGCATTTCTCATTCACGTACATAATACAACAAATAAATTCTTTCAGGAACAGATTCAGCCCAATAATAAATGTGAAACATTCCCACACATTGTTTGTCATTAATCCCCAGGAAAAAGGACAAAATAGTTGGGTATACGCAGATATATTTCATGGGGGAAATACAGCGTTGGTAAAGGTTAGTAATGACTTGCTGACAGGAAATAAAAATAATCATCCCAACACATGTTTTCCCTTCATTCTCACCGGTGGGTTGCTCCAAAGTAATGCATTGCAACAAACCACGGTCGGAATGAGCGGGGAACCTTGTACATTTCTTCGGGTTTTCCCCAACGAAACCGTTTTAGGCGAAGGTATAATAGAAATCGAAAAGAGAACCATGTAGGATTTGATTGGAGAAACGGGAAGCATAAAAGCATGGAGAGACCAGACCAGAATGTTAAAGAGAAACGGTGTATGTAATGCTAAAGAGAGGGACAGAGAAACATGAAAGAGCAAGTAAAGAAAGAGGGATAAAAGGAGAAATGAGAGACAGACACGGAGAAACCAAATGAACAAATGGAAAAATTTTAGAGAAAAGGAGAAATGAGAGGGAATAACGGAAATGAACGACAGCAAAGGAAAAATGAGACGGAAGAAGGAAGAAAAGTTGAAGAGACAGCGTCAATTGCGTGTTAGAAAGGGGTAAAGACAGGAAGAGCAACGAAGACCAGAGAGAGATGGAAAAATGAGGGAGAAGAGGAAAAATGAGAGAAGGAAGAGGAGAAATAGGTCAACTAACAGAGAAAAGGAAAAATTAGCAAAAGAAAAGGAGAAATAAAAGAGAGAAAAGGTAAAATGGGAGAAAAGGAAAACTGAGCAAAAGAAAAGGAGAAATAAAAGAGAGAAAAGGTAGAATGGGAGAAAAGGAAAACTGAGCAAAAGAAAAGGAGAAATAAAAGAGAGAAAAGGTAAAATGGGAGAAAAGGAAAACTGAGCAAAATAAAAGGAGAAATACACGAGTGAAAAGGAAAAATGAGCAAAAAAAGGATAAATAAAAGAGAGAAAAGGAAAACTGAGAGAAGAATGAGAGAAAGAAAATGAAAAATGTGAGAAAATGATAGAAAAGGAAAGTTGAGAGAAAGAAAATGAAAAATGTGAGAAAAATGGGAGAAAAGGAAAGTTAAAGAAAATGAAAAATGGGAGAAAAATGAGAGAAAAGGAAAGTTGAGAGAAAAAACAGGAGAAAAAAGGTAAATAAGAAAAAGGAAAGGAGAAAGAAGATAAATAAGAAAAACAAAAGGAGAAAGAAGATAAATAAGAAAAAACGTAGAAATAGAGTAAACGAGAAACAGTGACACAGAAAGTGAGAAGTAGAACAAGAGAGCTGAATAAAGAGAGAGACTAGAGAGAGAGGAAGAGAATTGAAGAGAAAGAATTAAGTGTGAGAGTGACTGACACTGACAAGAGAAAATGATTCCGTCCTCCGGGTGTGAAAATATGTTTTTTCCTTATACTCCCTTGCACATAAACATACATTTAATAGTTAGTGTCTGATATATGTTCTTACTTATGTATACAGCATTCCTTTTCTTCATGTTTTTGTCGGCCAAATGTTTTGTTTTTCTTATTTCACCCTAACTACACTGAAGGTCTACTCCCACATGCCTTCTCCGTAGTCACACAACTGAGATTTATGAGGAAGTTTTTGGACCCGAGCAATGAGGTCATAACTTTTTCTTTGCAATCTATCTCCCTCTCCCCGCTACCTCATGGGTTCCGAGAGATTTCTTTCCGCCTAACACGTGGTATTGCAGGCTTCTTCAAGAAAAAACTTTTCCTTCTTGTTTCCTGTTCTTTGGGTCAAAGAAACCCCACATTCGGTGACTTGATTGTGACTCCTGGGGATTAATCTCCTATAATTTGACACTCCTATCACATTTTTCTTCTATTTATTTTATGCCTGTTTCCTTTTGTTCCATCTTGTGATGCTGGATTTCTGTCCAAATTTTACTGCAATTCCGTTTCTGTTTTTTTACGCGTTGACGAATTTTCTCGCTTCTATGCTCTATTTCCTATTCTTGTGTTCTAATTCTCCCTGCCTTATCTTTTCCCCTACTTTCTCTTGCTTTCCCTCCTTCATTTTTTTGTGTTTACTGTCATCGTAATTGTTTTTTATATTAATCCTGCCTACCTTTTTTGCTTTATAGTTTGTCTCTTGCTTTCTGTTCTTCCTTAAATTCTCTCAATTTTTCTCATGCCTAACTTTTTCATTCATCTCCATCCTCCTTGCTTTCTCTTTGACCTTCTTTTTCCTTATTTGTTATTTAGAATCTCGCTGCTTCTATTGTTTTGCTTTCTCTTCATATATTTTTATGCTGCTTTCTGTTTGGGTTTCGTCATGTCTGCTGCATCTTTGAATTTTTGCTTCTGTTTCTTCAAAATTTTGAATGTTGCTTTTTCGTGGGACTTCTTTTGTGCTGTTTCCTCTTTGACCGTACTTTTTATTACTTTCACTCTACTTTCTGATTTCTTTCTTGCCTTGTTTCCTCCAACTTCCTCTTTCATCCCTTGCGTTTATGTTTCTTTCCTTTGTGTTCTCTTTTGCCTTGATGCTCGTATTGTTGCTTTTTGTTACCTTTAATGTTTTGAGCATCTTTTCTTACCCTCGTATCGTTATTCTCTACTGGCTTACATTTCTACCTTTGAACGCTCGGTGTTGCCTTCTAATTTCCTCCTTATTTTGTATTCCCAAGTAAATGTTGTTGATTAATGTTAATACTTGATTTAATTTAAAGATATCGTTTTCCCTTTGTAATCCTGCCCCCCCCATTTGGCTTACGCCCTTTTCGGGTTTATGCGTATCCCAGTTCAGCCTCATTTCTTTGTTATTCATTTTCGATCTCTCCACTTGCTCTACAACTGGCTCTAAGGTTACCCTTTGTCCGATGTCACTCAGGCCTGTAACGGGATCTGTATGACACGTTTTAGCCCGCGTGTTTTTGGATTTTCGGGCATACGTAAATATTTTATCTGGAATAGAATGCCCACCTCCTGCTTCTTTTACATGATTAAAAGCCTTGTACACATGTACAGGTCTTTGTCTATGGGTGAGATTGCTGGAATAACAACTCAATTAAAATTTATGGACTTTCCCCGTCTCGATCCCAATCACCAAGTTTTTCCGTTTCACTCTCTCTCTCTCTCTCTCTTTCTCTCTCTCTGTCTCTCACTCTGTCTCGCTGTCTAGAGTTAATTTTCTCCCTCCCCTCCCGCCCTCATCAACTCCGTGTGGGTTTGAACAATGACGTAGGACAAGTTAATTTTATACTTTATGTCAAAGGAAGTTAATAAAGAATTTAATAAGCAACTAGTTTTATTAGTGGCTTCTTTTACCAGTATAATTATAGAGGATGGAGCTCTGAGCGAGACCAAAACACGCTCATGATAATTCTCTGAAGGACAAAAAACAACAGCTCTTCTCCATTCTTGTTTTTTTTTCTGTTCTCATTTAGCCAACACCACAACTCCTTTTTTTTTGTAGTTGTTCCTCTCTGTACGAGATTCAATATTGCATCCTCCTCATTCTCGCGGGAGAGTTTTTATACTTCCATAATTTATCCCCTTCTTCCTCCTCCTCCTCCTTTTCATCTCATCCTGCCCTTCCGCCTCCCCCTTTCCTTGCCAGAGGAAAAGTTCCCCTCTAATTACATTAGTTACAAGGAACAAAAGAAAGTGGGTGAAGATGGTTAGGCGGGAAGGAGAATGAGGAGCTTGGAAAACTTTTCCCTTCATGTTAATTTTTATTTTCCTATTAATTACACTCCCCATAGACGCACTCCTTGTGGGCTAATACCTTGTTTATATGAGACACACATGTTTTCCTTCATTCGCTCCCATTTTTATTTCTCCCCGGAACAGTTGGTTTGTCTCCAGGCAGAAGAAAAAGCTAGGTTGGCAAACATACAGGAGAAGGGAAATGCAATTTGTACATGTAATTTTTACCAGACATTATTCCATTATAGACCAAAAAAATAATGTAGAAAAAGCAAGTTTGCTTTCACCAAAAAAAGGGCGTTAGGGAGGAAGTTACTTCATATAGAGCCTCAAAAATATGACACGTACGTGCATTCATATGTATATGTGTATATGCATTATGTACATACATGCACATGTCTGTACATGTATGAAACCCGAAAAAATGGGTGTCATCATGTCATCAAAGGAAATAGAAAAAGTGATGATTAATGGTTTGTCCACTGAACAGCACCCAGGTACATATTGTACTGTATAACTACAAAAGAAAAAATAACCAGAATGCTCCTCCCATTCCTTTACTTCTTTCCTCATGACAATAATAGCATTTACTTCCAGGTGAGAAAAATAACACCCTTATTTTTCATATATAAAAAATTGGGGGGGGGGGAGAAATCAAATAAAAAATCACTGGTAAAATATATCAAAGTCTTCTTAAATCATACAGACTTGAATTAATTGAGAAAATGAGTCTTCACCTATAATACATATATAGCTACATTAACGCATATATACGTTGCGTAAGTACATGAATTATTTATGCAAAAGCAACGAATTTGGAACGGAGTCAAGCGGAGTCAGATTTGAATATTACCCGTGATTTCTCATAATCCTTACTATTTATTGTAAATTATTTTTTGTGAGTATCTACCAATATATCGAGCGGAACAAATCAAATGTGATGATTTCTAAGCAGCTTTTTTTTTAGTATTTTTTCTCCAGCGGAGATCTGCATATACTAATATTACATGGAGCTAACCCGATTTGATTCCAAAATATGTGTTTTCGAAATTATTATTAATTTACGTACATATTACGTCTATTCGTATAATGCACGGTAAAAGATGGGCGTGAAAAGTTGAGTTGAGGTGCAGCTTTCTTGCAAATGGACATAATTATCAATGTTATGTAGTTCCTAATAGTCATTGAATAAATACATCCATGAAAAATGTAATGTTGAAAATTGGATCAATATAATAGCAGTCACATTAGAGTCTAGCAAATAATGTAATAATATTCATATTTTTTAAACTATTTGTTCATGTAATTTGTTTTGAAAATAGTTTTACTCCCTTCGCACGTATTTTTTTGGCTCCATTAAAAATCTTTAAGTCCAAAATTTTCGTTATTTCTTCCACTGCTACACGGTTGCAAAAATTTTCGGTGGGATGCCTTGTAATATAATGATTTCTTCGCTTTCCCCCAAGAATTCTTCTTCAACTCGTCCTTTCCAGGCCTCCGTCTCCGGGTGGTCATCTGTATTTAAACCTCCGTGGAGTTCTTATCCGCACGGATGTCACGAATTATGGTAGTCTTCATCCCTCTAATCTCGTTTCGGTCCAGTCGTACCTCTGTCACATGAAAAGAGAAAGAACGAAAAAAAATGAGGAATCGCATTTGGAGAGTTAGAGGGCGAGAGAGAGAGAGAGAGACGGAGAAGAATGGAGGGAGAGGGAAAAATACAATAAAAGGATTCAATTTATCAAGTCTATGGAGACACTTGATTTTTCCTATTTATTTTATAGACGACCAACACTCCAAGAGACACACTTCTGGGGGGATTTGTACATCCTTGGGGCTCCTCCTGCCCTTTCTTACCCTTCTATGACTTACAGAGACGAGCAAACAGCAGAGTGATCCCGTACACTGGCACGAGGAAAACTCCATTAAATGACAACATGTACCTTTTCTAGAGATGACAAAAAAATACAGGGTGTAGGATTTCAATAAGAAAAAAGGAGAAAACTATGCCATGCACATACGTATACATTGTATTTACACATACGTATGTACATGAATACATAGACAAATGCCCATGCTCAGTACCAGGATGCTGGCTACTATGAAAAACAAAGTAAAAGAAGGGAAGCAGAAAAATGGAGAAAGCAAGTCAAATCCAGGGACAAAGTGGGGAATGAGAGAAAATAAGAACACCAGAGAAAGTATAAACGAATGGGAGGAACAAAGCAAACGAAAATATCAAAGAGAATTAGACAATTCACAAAAAGTGACAGCAAAGAACGATTTCGGGGAAAAAAGTAATATCTAAACACAACGTGAAAAATAATAAAAACTAAAACAAATGACCCAGAAATTAAAAAACAAAGTGAAAGCAAGAGAGAAAGGGATACGTAACAGAAAATAAAAGAGAAAGCGAAGAAACGTTTTGAGAGTGAAAGTGAAAAATGGCGTCAAAGAAAGGTGAAAGAGAACACCACTGAAAAAGTGATAGAGAACGGTGGAAAAAAAGATAACCTATCGAGAAACAAGGAACATCAAGAAATGCAAAAATATTTGTACGAGAAAGCACAAATCTGTAAGGATGCTCGGCAAAAAAAAAACAAGGAAATCTTGGAAGACATAGCATAAGCCTTTAAAAATAAAGCAAAAGCGGACGCTATCACAGAAAAATTTGGGAGAGAAAGTATACCGGGAAAATGAGAAAGAAAGTGAGAAGAAAGCAATAAAGGAAAAATCTTGGAGGGGGAAAGCCCAAGAGAAAGCAATAAAAAATGGGATATTTGGAAGGGAAAGTGGGATAGAGATAAAAGATGTACAGAAAAGGTTATAAGAGAGAATGGCCTCATGGTGATATGGGGCATCATAAGACTGCATTTTTTATAATAATGGTAGCTTAAGTGAAAGTATTGCAAAGTAGGAAGTGATGATGGAATTGCCGTCATAAAAGCCACATGTTCATAGCCTCGTAGTGGGTATGAACCACAAATGGTAAAGAGGGAGAAAGTATATAATAATAGCAAAATAAAAATAAAAAAATCCGGGACCTCATCGCCTTATTGCCATTTCCGCCTTCACATAAGGTCCATCCATTTGCACATATGCACGTACGCATATTAGAAGGATACATTGAGTCAATACAGAATCCTGCTGGGACCATTCCAACCTTTATGAGGAGGTTGCTAAGGAGCTGGTAATGACTTTTGTTTGTTCCCAACATCATACCTTGTTATGAACTTGTTCTTACTCTCACCCCTTTACTTTCCCCATCCACAATTCCGAGTCTTTTCCCAGTTTTTCCATCTCTACTGGCCACTGTGCAGGCCATCTACATGCATTAAGCTTTCTCCCAAACTACGTTATTACATTCAAAAATGTTAGTTCCACGAATTCCCCAACTTTCCTTCCAGTGCTAACTACTCAGTCCGGACACAACTTTCCCAGTCCTTGGGTGTTTAATATTTTCCCCTGAACGGGAAAGATATATACCTAGAAATGCTAGAAACTCAGTGAAAAAGTTAGTTGTAGGGAAATTAATGGAGTTAGAACTAGTTGACGAGTCATAATGAGAAGGGAAGGTATGGAAGAAGTGAGATTGGAATGAAGGAAGTCATGAGGGAGAATTTAGAAAGATGGATGCATCATTGATGGAGCCGGAGAATTGCAGAGATTCCCATCTCAGAGGTGAGATTCGGATAACCAAATGAAGGAACAATGAGAGGAAAGTCATATCCCGTTAACGAGGAATGCAAATAAAGTAGTAACTCTCACTCACACCGAGAGTGTTGAAAGAATAAAAAGGGATGGAGAGGGAAAGAGAGACCTTGGAAACGCAATTAAAGACAGAAGTCCGAGAAAATTTTAGGATGGTTAAATATAAAAAACTGGAGACAAAATCTACAAGACGAATCACACAGAAAGTTAAAAAAAAAAATGAGGAGAAAGTCAAAAAATTAGAATGCAAGAAAACTGGAGAAAACAAAAAGACGCCGAGCTTTTAAGACGCAAACCTGTAAAAACAGGATAAAAAAATGTGAAAGAAGGAAGCAAGACCAAAAAAGAGGAGAAACCAACATGCGAATTAGGGATGGCAACGATTAGATTCTCAACCACATTTTTCGATTCATTTCTATTCGATTCAATTCAAACACTTAAAAATTTGATTCAATTCAAAACCGTGAATTGAATCAAATAATTCGGTTCCAGAAGTAAATTGGATAAGAAAGTTTAACTGAAATTCGATTCATTCGATCCATTATTGAAAACAAATTGTTTGGATCTTCTTCCGAAGCTGAGCATTAACCATTAAAATATTGCAGCAAATTTAAATTGTAAGTATTGTATCAAGGTTACTTGCTTGGTTTGAAGCTTTGTTTGAAGCAAATTATTAGCTTCATTATATGCTGAAAATTTGCACAAAGTGAAAAAAATGTGTCGCAATAATCTATTTTTTGGATAGTTTGAATCATGACTCGATTGGATCCATGGCTTGAATCAAATCGAATCATTTGGATCATGAATCGGATTGAATTGCCAATTTCGATCCAATGCGGGCTTTGAAACGAACCGAACTAAAAATTTTGGATCAAATCGGATCGTTTCCATCCATGCCAATAAAATTGGAGATACCAAAAACGATAAATAATAGACAGGCAAACACATAAAAAATAGACGGCAAGCCCCAAGAAACTGGAAAAACAAATCAAGGAGAAAGCGTAGCAATGAACAACAGAAGAAAACGTGTACAAGAAGAAATTGAGAGGGAATGAGAAAACGAAGAAAGGAAGAAATAGGAGAAAGCATACAAAAGTAGAAAACCGAGGAAGGTAAAAAAGGAAACAGTGAAATAAAAGCAGACAAGTCAGAGAATGACAGCATATCAGATATAGTATAGAATAACAAGAAACAGCAAGAAACTAAAAAAAATCTTGGGCAAAACTAGAATGAAAAACTCATTATAGTGAATCTAGATTCTTAGTTGTCAATTCCAATTCATACGTTTGTATAGATACTACTTCCTCCTGCTTTCAATCCAAACGTCACTATTTCCGCATCTCTTAATTAAATGCGTCGAACGAAAGGATTTTTCCCCGGCGTCAAACTTTATTACTTACTTTTATAGGAAATTAAATTATAGGAAATTACTTTTCCTATCATTTTTGTCCTTCAGTCACCCGCAGGTGAGCCGTCCCTTAAGGGATCTTTCTGTTTACCCTCCGGCAGTGTTTCATAACCCTTCTTGAGGGGGCGGGGACTAAATCTAATATCGTCTTACATGACATCTTATTACCCTATAGAAATTCACCTCCTGTCTATAGATGTACTAGATTTTTTTCCAGAGTAACCATCCCTACCAGAGTAACTTTGCTGTTCCAGAGGGTCCTTCTGACACACTTATCTCCTTGTTCGGAGGCGGGATATTTGTTTTTGCTCGGATAGTAAGTATTTACCCCGGTCCAGTTATTGAATTTCTCCCCGGAGTTTACCATCAGCATCGTGTGTCACGGAAGGATTTTATGAAATAGAAAAGGGATCACTTCCTTCCCTTTTTCTCCCATTTTCAGCTCTCTTTCAGCTCTTGTAGCTCTTCTCCTCCCTCGTAATTCCTTTCCTTGAAAATTCCTTGTTTGTTTTCCTGTACAAATTTTCTATTTTAATTTTCCTCCCTCTGGTTAGATATTTTCTCTCTTCTTACTTTGGATTGTATCATGTACTCCATTCGTTTTTTTTTATCGAACATTTTGTTACTTCCAGTAATTCCTTGACTGTGTGTTACATTCCCCACCTTTTCGTCCAGCAGAAATGTTCCCTTAATATATTGTTGGTGTACAATTTCCTCTCTCTCTCCTTCCCTAATTTTGCAGAATATTTGCACTTCGTCCGCATTAATATTCGGGATTTTGTATTAGCTTCTTATGAATATGAATTTGGAATTTAGGATTTGAACTTATTTTTGAACTGTCCTGCACGAATTAATGCCTTCCATCAAATTGCATTGGCGCATGTTTTGGTATCTAGACGTAAATTCCTATCTTTAACCGTAAATTACGATTGGCAAAGTTAAAGTTGTCCTTGTTGTCATTCTTCCTGGTGGTATACTGGGATGTAGGATGCCAAGCAAGAACAACTGAATGTACAGTTACGGTCTTCAAAATGAGCTCAATGTCACCAATGTAAACTGTTATGTATGCACTGTCCCACAGTATTAGGCATAAGATGGAATCGGAGAGAGAGAGAAAGAGAGAGAGAGAAAGAAAGAGAGAGAG
>JAQGBT010006325.1:0-12691 GCA_034698585.1 Disparrhopalites patrizii
CTAATATTCATTGTTTGGGTTCATTTTCTCTAATATTCATTATTTGGGATCATTTTGTCTAATATTCATTGTTTGGGTTCATTTTGTCTAATATTCATTGTTTGGGTTCATTTTCTCTAATATTCATTATTTGGGATCATTTTGTCTAATATTCATTGTTTGGGATCATTTTGTCTAATATTTGATGTATGGAGGACTAGGATAAGGGATACCTGACTGCGAAAGGTCAAAAGATGTCATAATCCTTCTTGTGGGGGAAAAGTTAGTTAAGAACATAGTGTAAAATTGATATTGTTCTCACAGTGTAATTAATTTTGTAACAATTCTGTGTTTTTGTCCTCTTCCAGGTAGATCGAGAAGAAGAAACGTGTGAATTTGAGATTGTTTTTTCTCCAAACACATCCAAATATGTGTATACAGACGGAATTGGAACTCTCTAGTCTTGGTGAATGTTGAAGTTGCCAGATCATCTAGTTAAACAAGAAACCCCATTTTATATTAAACGAATTAAGACTGAAACTTATACTTTAGATTATTTCGTGTTTGCCAATCATTGTAAACTTTAGAGCAAGTACGTAACAGTCTTGTTTGTATTTCGAAAACAAAGTTATTGCTACTTTCTTATTGTATATACATTTTTGTATATGTAAGTCGAATTAGTTTTAGTAGACTCCAAAAACGTTTTCAACTAGATTAGATAGATTCAATTAATCTATGTGGTAGCTTTTACGAGTAGCACGAGTCGTGAAATTAAACGTTTAGGTTACACATAATTTGCTTTTTTGGGGCTCAAAGAATGACATCCACGTACGAAAAGCAAATCACCAACATACGATTTAATCAAGATAAAAGTGAGTTACTTCAGTGTCATTTCCCGTTTGTACAATGTTACCGTTTGTTGTGATCAGAACATGTTGTCACTGGACCATTATACATTTACATTATATGTATGTTAATGTTTTGCAGGTTGCTTCATGTGTTGCATGGATAATGGCTTACGGATTTATTACGCAGAACCCTTGGTGGAGAAAGTTCATTACGGTATTTTCAAATGTTTTCCAAATATTCTTACATTTAAGTCATTTAGAAAGTAACGTATTTTGTAGATTTTTCTGTTATATCAGTTTCTAGCACGCTGTTGGGAATGACTAAGAGCCACATTAGTGACCTGTGAAATCAATTTAAGTCAAGGGACAGTGTTTATTGTAATGTTTAGTTCACATTTACGAGGAACATGATACATAGAACTATCAAGTGTACAGTTTTGAACTCGTAGTTTGCGTTTCATATGAAGTTTTTTTTGGTTTAGGATCATTACGCGTAATTTTTAGTTTTTAGTTCTGTATTTCCAAACCTTACAGTTTTTCTCCATGTTATTGCAGATGATAGAGCCATAGGAGGAGTTGGATTTTGTGAAATGGTGTGGAGATCTAATTTGTTTGCCATAGTCAGTGGAGGAAGTAAACCCAGATATGCTGACAATTCCGTGCTTGTTTACGATGATAAGAGTAAAAGCGCAGTGCTGGAGTTCACTTTTGATCATCCAGTCTTATCCGTCCGATGTAGGAAAGACCGATTAGTCGTTGTGCTCAAGAAAAGAATCCACATCTTTTCGTTCCCCCACAATCCTCAGAAGCTATTTACAATCGAAACTAGATCAAATCCATTAGGCCTATGTGAATTATCTCCGGGTAATTATAACTTGTTAGTTTTCCCGGGTTCCAAGATGGGATCGTTACAGTTCATGGTAATTTTTGTTTATTTACATAAACACATTTACATATTATGAAACATGAATCCTGTGAGATGTGTTTATATTCTATTATTTTTAAGTGTTGTGGAATTTAAGAATTTTTATTTGATTCTAGAACTTGGCTTCAGCGGAACCTACGGTATCTAGTAGTCCTATTACTATAGATGCTCATCAAGGCGAATTGGCATGCATTGCTATAAATCAACAAGGCACCGTAGTGGCTACTGCATCGGAAAAGGGGACTCTGATTCGTGTGTGGGATACACAAAAGAGGATTCCGTTGATTCAGTTACGACGGGGAACTGACCCGGCGACCATATTTTGTATCAATTTCAGTCCGGATTCAAATTTTCTTTGCTGCTCCAGCGACAAAGGCACAATTCACATTTTTGCCCTAAAAAATCAAAAACTTAACAAAAGATCGACGTAAGTACAAATTTGTGTGTCATAGCTTATGCGCTGTGTGTATTGTGTTGGTATTGTTGTTCCTCATTAATACAAGCTAGCACTTGTATCAATCTCCTTTTTAGGTTTTCAAGAATGAGTTTCTTAGGTCATTATGTGGATTCTCAGTGGGCCCTTGCTAATTTTACTGTACCACCGGAATGTGCCTGCGTTTGTGCTTTCAGTTCAAATAGTTCTGTTGTTGGTATGTCGAGTGTGTCATATTTTTACTTGTATGAATTCTGAAGTGGAATAGGAAACTAATGTATTTAAACCATTATGTTGCAGCGATTTGCATGGACGGCACTTATCACAAATATGTCTTCAACGAAGATGGGGTTTGTAGTCGCCTTTCCTACGATGTCTTTCTCGAAGTGTGCGGTGATGATGACTTTTGATTAAAAACTCCGTGGAACCCACGGCCACTAAGCAGTCGAGATTTTTTTTCAAATCGTTAGCGATTTTTAAAATAAATTGTTGTAATGCGTGTTATTTCATTGCGCAAATAGATACGCATAAAAATAACAATGCTTGAACTCACTCCACATCGTGTTTTCTATTATCAGAACATTTTCCGTGCAACTGAAAAAGCATTTTATGAAATACTTTTGTATGAGACGACTTTATATTTTAAAAAATATGAGATAATCCTACCAAACCATGCAATACAACAATGCTAGGAACTTGTTGAAGCAGGAGCTATTACATAAAGTTTTATAGGTGTATGTATTTCTCCAGTCGTACTTCCAACAGTTAAGTTACTAACCGATAAAGACGTAGTCTCACGTCATACTGTAGTCTGTAGGATGAATGTGTGCGTATCGTCTAAGTTTGTTGTTTATGTAAACGGATGTTAAACGTTTAGCCGAATCTGTGAACAATTATTCCGTTTTGAAAAATCAGAATGACTGGATTCTTCTACTTTTACATCTGTCGTTAACGTACCATATGATTTACAAAACGATTTTGTAAATACCAATAAATAATATTATTTGTTGGAATACCCCAGCAAATTACATATAAGACTTATAGCAGTTGTATTAGGTCTAAGACGTTAACAGAGCTTGAATCATACTTTTTTTCGTTGGCTGAGGTTTTGATTGTCGCGTGACTAGGTTTAGTACCATGATTTTTGCTTTTAGTGATATTTTCGGTTACAGCTACTGAGATTTTATTGAAAATGTGCTCTAATGTACTTTTGATGCTGAATAACATTGCAGTTGTGCTGTTACGTCTCTACAGTGTTTGAAAACATCTACAAAAGAAATATGAACAATTTTATATTCCTGGGTTTTATAAAAAAAGTCAAAATACATGTTAATCATGTACTCGTAGCTACACAAAAACATGCTATAAAACGAAAAATATACAAATACCTACATACATATATATTTTAGTAAAGCGCAATTATGTGATAGGACAACACAAATATACATAAATGAAGAAGTAAGTTTAATTATAAGAAAAATTCGCTATACCATCGTCTAAGATGTAAGTAAGAATACGGATATAATTACAATTACAAGCGAAAGTTGCGAATCTTGAATCATTTACTGTATGTGTGTTTAAGAAATCCGTTTATCGCTATATGTTAAGAAATAATTATTGGTCGTGATAAAATGAAAACAAAACGTGAGTTTGTACTTTTGATATTACCTGCGGAAAATATACTATTTGATATAATGTACATATTTGATGAGAAAAGTTTGTTCGTCAATAAATGGCATTTCATGCCAAAATCTAAACGTCATTACATTTTGTCAGTTTACCATCTTGTGTGTAGATTGTAGATAGTACAATATGCATATATGTACATATGTAACTTACTTGTGGTTTTATCGTTTGAATCCCGATGTTTTTTTTGGAAGATGAGGATTGTTGATATCAGATGCGCCGAGTAAGTCAAACGGGAGGTCTCCACGCCTCATTGGGCTGCAATTAGTCTATATATGGAATTCATGGATCACACCTTGCACCTTCCTTTGGAGATTCATCCAAAGGCGAGGATGCTATTATTTAAATATCACAGTAAATGTTCAAGTCATTCCCCCACCGCCTTTTTTGATAATGTCCACAACTGCTTTGATCATCATATGGAATGTTATATTCCCTAATTGTTGTCCTTTTTTGGCTCTCCCCTACAAATTAGCCTTACGAAACCGATTGCTTTTATTCCTTTGTGAATTCGCTATCCAATTAACGGCATGGCAGTGAATGCATCCTATATTCTTTTTAATTTTTTTAACCTTTTTTTTGTGCGTACAAGCCACTACATAAAAATCTTTTGGTGTGTGGTAAAGACGTGCTTGCTCCGCGTGTTATTTTGTCACGCTGGATTGAATGAAGGCATACAATTACGATTTTGTTGAAGGTAACTTCTGAAAGTTTGTACATATGCGGGACAGGTGTAAATGTGTAAATCTACTTTCACGATCTTTCTCTTACTTTTATTTTATAAATGGCAATTTTGCCCTACGTGCTTTTTACATTTAAAAAAAAACTTCATTTGACTTATTTGGCTGATACAATTCTTTAAAGGTAAAGGTACGGGGGAAGGATGAAGAAATATGATTTTTTTGGTGCAAGTCATATGGGGGGGGGGAATATTTAGCAGATGCAAAGTAAATATGGTAAAGACACGATGTAACATGTAACAAGGTTAAGCAACATTCTTATTGCCCCAGAAGTTTATAAACAAGCTTCCTTTATGGTGCACCAAGTCCAGCTCGTAACGGTATTCCACTTTTTCGTGTGAGTTATAAATCACTGATTATTTTACATACACAACATTGGTAAGACTTCTTCTGTTGCCCCAAAGTTGTGTTCGCTTCCAAACAAAAAAAAATATTTTTTTTGGGGGTGGGGAGGACGGAAACTTTTTGGAGGAAGTAATCGTCACCGCAAATGGAATAACACACGAGTTGGAAAAAAAAAGTAACTATTTGACCTCAGTAATATATTCGAGCTATATGCAATTAACCACTTGCTCATATACATACTTCCCTACCTAAATTCATGAATAATAAGGAAAAAGATACTCGTGTCTATCTATCAGCTATTGACTGTGTCACGCAAGAGGCTTGAGGGGAGGATGGATTTTCAAAGGGAAAAAAATACGTTCACGCATTTAATAATAATGGGAGGTAAACCGCAGACCTGAGCAGGGGCTTATTTCTCTAAAATAATGACTTTTCTTCAGATCAAATGATTATTCTTGTTATACTATAGGTAAATAGGTATAGATGATACCTACTACAAGATACGCACCGAGAACTTCATTTACTACTTGTGAAAAAAAAAATCTTTTGGCGCAGAATATTTTTTTTTTTGGAGGGCAAAAGGTTCTCTTAAAAAAACTAAAAGAGAAACAAAAAAAAAGTTATTTCACCCTACAAGCATTGACCGTGTGACCCTCCTTCCTACCGCATACAAGATCATTTCCTCTATTATGACCTGAGCAGGGGGAAGAAGGGATATACCATGAGTATAATGATAGGACCTGAAGAAGAAAAATTCAAGAGCTCAATCGCATGTTGAAAGACGATTATCAATCATTGAATCCCACCAAGTCCAGTCTTAACCGTAAGAAAGTTTCCATTGTCTTTTTTCCCTTCTAGAAATTTTAGCAGTTCACGCACGAGAGAAAGTGGGGGAAAACGCATTTCCGCGTGTAAATAATAGTTTTTTTTTTACCCCTTCTGTTTCTTCCCTATTAGAACTTGTCTCTCTTCTTCCATAAAAAAAGGTGAGGGGAGAAAAAAAAATCTTTCGAACTTGACGAACTTCCTACATATATGGTAATGTTATGCAATGAGTCATGCCATGGCACACCACCGCTTACTATGTAACTTGTGGCTGGGAGCACTCTAAGGTTAATTAATGGTGACTTTCAACCCTTCCGAAAAGTAACATGACTTTGAACATATCTCCAGGTCATAAACCCTTTTTTCCAGGAACTTTTACTCAGTAAAAATAAACTTTCCCCCTTCCTGCCTCTATTTCTTCCTTTTCCTCACATTTCGGTTACCCCAGGAAAAAAAAATAAAAGTTTACGTCAAGTTATCTAATGGAAATCAAGTTCATGCCAATGGTTCTACCAGGACCATACTCTGGTTTCTTTTTTCAATCTGTTAAATACTTGGAGGCACATGTAGAAGAAAGTCAGGAAAAAAATACAATGTTGGTTGGGGTGCCCTGCCAAAGATTTTGCGTGCAAGAGAGCAGTAAAAATTGAAGAAAAAAAAATTTCTTACTCCAAAAATCATCTTTATGTACGCGTACAAATACGTACGAATGCCTCCTGGCAATGTGTGCGTAAGTCCGTGCGTGTGTTTACATTTTTTTTTACTGTATGAACTGAAAAGGATTTATGAAAATAAATGAGAGCTCGGTCTTCATCCATAAACGTTTGCATGCTTCCAATGGAGAAATGTACGTTGTTCGTAAAGACAATATAATCTAGGACATTAAGCCTTTTTTTTTCTTCCCGTATTTTTTTCTTTAATATTATTATTTTTCCATATCTTGTACCACATGAACTCCATGCGAGTAAGTACATTCAAGGGAAAGAGTAAGTAATAATAATATAAGGGTTTTTTTGTTCTATTTTAAGGTCACTTCGTTCTTGGGACTGTGTAGTGTATTATATTTTTTCTTGGATGCTTTCAGTAAATATTGAATTTCATATCAAGTAATCATGTCGGACAAAGTCAAAAAAAAAGGAAGGAAATAAAACGGAGGGCATTATCCATTTTTTTTTTATCTCTCTCCATAATTCCATACGGATTTTTCCATAAAAGTGTATTTGTTCAAATACATTACATCAATGAGTACAGAAAACTGAAAAAAAAAACAATTTCAACATAGTAGTTGCAAATTGCAAATAGTAAATTGTATTTCTTAAGAACAGATTCAAGGCCTCTTGTGCACCTCAAAATTATGAACACGGCGATTATTATTACGATATAGCATTTTCATCATTATTTTATATAGAAGACTTCCTTTTTTCATTATGCATATATTTTTGACATTATACAATTTTTTTTTAAAATTAGTAAATCCATATACTTCATATATTCATATATTCGTGTAAGTATTGTATTTATTTTTTAGAGTTTTTTAGATCGTTGTTTCCAGACCAATCCGAGGTTTGAGTACTTCCATAGCGGAAATGGAGCTCCTCTTCCTTTGGGTGGCTTGGAGGAGTCGTTTAAAATCTCCTAAAGTGGTTTTTGGTCCACCGAGACGTAATGGATTTGACTGAGGACTGGGCATGATGGAGCCCGGCTTGATGGGGGCGGGAGAGGAGGCCAAAGAAGAAGTTGAGGAGGCCTGGATTGGCTTGGAAATAAATGCTCCTCGTCCATAAATGCCGTTGCCGTTGCTAGGACTACCGTTACAATTACTATTACTATGACACCTACTACTACTACTATTACTACTGACACTTCTACCACTAAAGGGTCTGAGAGGAAGACTAGGAAGAACTTGAGTAGAAACTTTATTTGGTTCATGGTTGCGGATGAATGGACTTGCACTACTATTACTGCGTTTCACTGGCGTCGATGTCACAGGCTTGAGACGAGCAATGGATGGGAACGGTGGGAGGAGGGAATAGGCTTTGAAAGCTGAGGAGGATCCTGTGGATGAGGATGATGATGATGTTCCCGTGGCTGTTAATCCTCCTCCTCCTGAGGTGGATGTTGACGGAGATGACGTGACGACGTCTTGGGCTCCCGTTGTTGTTGTTGATGTTGTCATTGTGAGCCTTCCCGTTCCTTGACTTGGTGAGGAAGAGGAAGAAGTCACAGGTGTCGAATTTTGGGGCTGAATGTTGAACTTTTTTCTAAAGCGATAAATCTCCTTTGAAATGTCATCCATCGTTGGCGGAGACTCTGTTCCAATTGAAATTTTATATATTTCTCTGCACCATTTCAATAGTGTATTCACCTTTTCTTTCTCTCTATATTTCATCTTTCCTATACATTTTCATCTAATACATACGAAAAAAAAAAGGGTGTCATTAAAATGCAGATACATATTTCATGTTGGAAGCGGACGAACACAAATAAAAATAGTGAAAGAAGAAAAAAAATAAAAATAAAACAAATAAAAAAAATGATTTCCGCAGAAATTAAGCTCCTTTAGCAAGGTGGTAATGGTGGCATTTGGAGGGGGAGGGAATATTTAATCACACGAGTAGAAATAAAAGTGAAGGTTAACCGCTGGTTGTGGTGTCAAGTATGGGCAAGGAATCGAATTATGAATTCATATAGGTATACATTCATTTTAAAAGCCAGATACATACATTCCCATTTAGAAACTAAAAACAAAACTATGCTCGTGCTGGTGAGAAGCATAATAAATGATACCAGAGCCATACGGTGGCTTTTGATCCCTGAAAAAAGTTGTCATATTAAGGGAAAAAAATTACCGCAAAAGGTATAACATATATCTGTGATTACTTTCACAGCAAAAAATTTGTATGTGAAGACTAATAAGAGCTTGGATTTCATTCAAGTTCATTCCCAGTGTGAGTGTATAAATATCTAGTAAAAGTGTAGTGGTAAGTTATGCCGTATATCTAAAAAAAAAAAAAAAAAACTATTGCTATCAGAGTGCATCAAGTATCAAAATGTATATTCTCAAGGAAGAAGCCATGGTCATATTTTTATAGTTGTCCAAATAGCCACTGTGCAGTGCAAGCCCATTTTCGTACATAAGTATAGTAATAACATAATCATAAACATAATAACTAGTAACAAAAATGTACAACAACAAAAACCGCAACACAAAACCAAACAAGCTTCACCTTTTTTTTATGTAAATGAAAAAAAAAATGTAAGTGCGTGAAATAAAAATTAAATAATAATAATAAAGCAGTTTTACTGGAATTCAATCCGATTACTTGGAAGAAACCATATGTACAGAGACACACACACAAGAGCGAGATTAATTAATTCTAATAACAAAAAAGATTAACAAGGACGGAATTATACCCGGTTATTATATTACAAAAAAAAATCAAAAAGTACTATACAATATTAATAATTATCCAAAATTATTACATTACACCACCATAACCATAACATAACCCTTTGCTCCCCCGATGATTGTTTTGTACACACAAACACCTTTACATACTACAAAAAAAATCCCCCACAAGAAATTTTGTACAGGGTGGGTCATGGGTATTATTACCTAAAAATGGTTCCTTTCCATTCAAAAAAAAAAAAGTCATTGCTAACCACAACTACTATGGATAAGTTATTCTACTAAAAAAAATTAAAATATTGGTACGTTCACAACTATATTTTTAGCTACTCCCAAACATTCTTTTCTAGCTCTCTCCATTACTTCTCGGTAGAATTAAGTTATTGTCACATTTGTCACAGAAAATTCTTGTGTATATTATTTGTAATGTTACATCATTTTAGGTACTTGGCATGTGATTGTCAAGTGCTGTTTGCATTTTTTTGTTCCCTTTTCAGTATTTCTATAAGTCATGGTTACGAGAAGTGATGTGTGAGAGAAAAAAAAGGAGTGACTAGCTCTTTTTTTCATGGTACACAGTACTTGGCTACATACTAAATAATAATGACGTTAATAGAGATCCGAGTATTTTGAAACTTCTTTTTTTTTGTGTCAAGTAGAAAAAGAAGAAAAGAAACGTGAATTTGAAAAAAAAAATAGACAGATAGGGATTGTAGGTTGCTATACGGAAGCCTCATTATTGGAGGAGATTCGTCATGAAAGAGAAGGTCTGTTAACGTCTTTTCAGGTAATCGAAAGTACAATAATGATAATAATATAAAAACCTAAGTTGTAAATATTGTTACTAGGAAAACTAATTGTAAGCCTAGTGATATAAAAAAAAAAGATGGTACAAAAATGGTTGTTTTTGGTAAAAAGGAACTTCTTCCTAAAAAAAATATTAGCCATATGGTAAATGAATTAGTCATCTTTGCTTTTCCCTCGCAAAAAAAAAGGGGTTAGCTCCTGGCAAATATTGGTAAATATAGATCATGTTTACACCTCCCTACAGGCATTTCAATGGATATGGGCATTCATAAAGACACATCTGCTACCATAAGTATAAAAGCACTATAATATGATTTTATACTTGCTTTGTTCAAAAACAAAATTCTTGGCATGCGCTTTTGTTTGCTTATCATCAGTCTTTTGAATACAGTCTTATTATGGCTATAGCCACTATTTTTTTTTATTGTTATTTAGGAAGTATTAAAAATCGGATTTGCTACACTTTTCTTACTCCTCCGCAATACATAAATCACCATCAGGGGTATTACCTTCCTAAAAAATGTCTCAGTATGGATCCAGACTATACCTTCATTTTCCCCTGTCCTCCATATATCAAATATACTACACACCTGTTTTTTTCTAAACTGCAAAAGATATGAAATATGTGAAAGTAATTATCCTGAGACATGAAGAGCAAAAATAATATAACAGGAAAAATCTAGATTGTATGGAGACATGGCCATAAAGGCAAAAGGCCTTCTGGCACTTTCCTTTTGTGTGCACATACAAAAAGAAGGCAAAAAGTAAAAAAAAATCCTCGAAACAAAAATCCAGGTAAAAGTAGAGAAGAATCCTTTAAAAAAGGGCAGAAAAAAAAAGTTTCTCAAGACTTCTCTGAGTGAAATAGAATTGCCTTATTTAAGACAAAAAAAAAAAGAGAAAAGGCCAATCACAAGAAACTGCCTTGTATAAGAAAAGTTTTTTTTTTCTGGCTCCTTAGACACAAGGGGCAGGTGCTAACATATAAAAATAAATCTACTTGTAATTTGAAACTTACACCAAACCCACTTGAAATCGTGTCCCTGCAATAAAAGGACGATATATCAGGACAGATATTGCTTACGGAAAAAAACACCGGAATAAAGACAAAAAAAAAGTAGAAGAGACTTGGACATCCTTTTTTCATCCTCGTGCACGTAACACACTTTTTGTTTTGTGTGAATATGGCGCTTTTGTCTTTTCACCTTTCTTGTCTCAAAGGCATTTTAATAAGAGAGAGAGACAATAAAAATGGCATCTCTTAACTAAATTGCGGAGGGGGAAAGATAAGTGTACATTGCTTAAGAGACAGGAAGGACTGATAAAAGTGCGTTACTTCTTTTTTTCCCCCTTTGATAAATGCGGTTACGGGTCTAACACTTCCATTAACTTTAACACAATAGCATTCTTCTGGTACCCCTTTTTTCCTATCACTCTCCATCTATAAAAAAAACCCGTAATCGATTTTCTTCCTGGGACTTTTAGCAGTATCAACGCTGCTGATAAAAATGATGGAAAGAATAATAAACTAATTCATCCCCCCATTCTCTCACTGGGGGTATTGTAATCGTAAGTAAAAATGGCAATAATTATTATAATATCTCCGTGGTTTCTCATAAAAAAAAATTTATAAAAGAGAGATCCTCCCTCAGCACTACTATATACTATGTAGGTATATAAATCCGAAAAAAAAATGGGGAAACTACACACTTTTTTTTATGGCAAACAATGGTAACTTTTGTGTAAATCACTAAAAAATTTCTCTTCTATTAAACATTCCTGGGGTAAGTAGCAGTACTATAATCTTAAAGGGTTTTTTTCTCTCCCCTCGTCGTCAGTCTAAAAAGAGAGATTCTCAGTCATGTTCGTTGTCACGCGGATGCACAAGAGTATATATGGGAACTTTAGTGCACTAAAGGAATGTATACGGGTAAAGTTATAACCCGTCTTATTACTATACTACGAACATCTACACCAACTCCCCAAAAGTATTTTATTATGAGTCGTAAAAGGTAACTCGAACGTTGAAACTGTACATGTCTTAATCATAATGATCGTAATCACGCTTTTATCCCTTCTCCAACAACCAAAAAAAAAAAAAAAGAAGTCAGTGTGAGCTATTGTATACTTCCCAGTGTCTTGGGTAAAAATATATACAGTGTGGGAAAAGGTAAAAAAAAAAAAGAGAACAAACTTAAAATAAAAGAAATGGGCGGTTGATGACGAAGAAGAGGACTTAAAAAGAGTTTAAAAACGTGAATTGCTTAAATTGATACGTCACTTTATATGAAACATGAAAAGGGGAGAGAGAGAAGGACGTTTCAGCTGGGTTTTCAAATGTATATACACATACATATATTATGTTCATATAAAGCTTATACATATACATACCCACGCACATTAGTTCCCCGTCCTTTTTTATAAACGTATCTTCTTACAAAGTGTAATAAACGTACACAAAAGTGTATTTAGGGGAACAACAAACAAAACAAGAGAGGTGCGTAAGCGGACAAAATGACTACAATTTCCTCATTTCCCCCCGACCAACCCAGGCACAACTTGAGCTGACATACTAGCCGCTTTTAGCAAACATAAAAAAAATATATATAAATGGAAGGAGTGAAGGAAAGAGGAAGAAAGAGAAAGAAAGAGACAGAGAGAGAGAGAGAGATTATGGATTTTTATACTACAACT
>JAQGBT010006326.1:0-12685 GCA_034698585.1 Disparrhopalites patrizii
AGAACGAGAAGAACAAAACAAAAAGAGAAAGAACGAGAAAAACAGGAGGAGGAAAATAAAGGAAAAGAAAAGGAGAGAGAGACAAGGAAACAGGAAAATAAACTAGAAAAATCGAGGAATAGAATGCTAAACAAGCAAAAATAAAACCTAAGGAGCGAGGGCTGAAGGAGAAAAGAGGCAGCAACTGAACGAAGGGAAAAAAGAGATAGGAAAAAAGTGTCTAAGAGGGAGAAACGTGGAAAAAGAAAGTAAAAGAGACTTTTTGAGAGAGAAATAGAGAGGATAGGATAGAAAAATACTAAAAGCCGAAATAAGAATAAGACACAAAAGAATTACATTGTAAACACGAAGCACACTCATGCTCCGTTTTTTTCACCTTTGTAACAGCTGAAATACGAAGCGATAAAAAGCAGATAAAAATCCGATCAGATTTTACACTTTAAATTTTTCAGCCACAAGACAAAAGCACATGTGCTTCATTTTGTAACACACGCACCTATTCCTCCAGTTCCAACAGCCACGCATCCACATTTTATTCCTGTTAAATCTCTTTAATACGGAGTACAAACCTCCACATCAAGTTTATTGTAACACCAACCATCAAATGTAGGAAGTCTTTTTTACGGGAGGAAAACTAGTACATGCCGCGGGAATTATAAACTGATAACAAGACCATACAATGTTCCACAATGAAGGACTTCATTCAGGGGGAGAAAAGAGCCTCGCCAGTTTCTTACGCTCAACCGAGCTTTATCTATTCGGATGAGCCAAAGGAAATTGTAGTTGGGGGATAATAGCATTACTATACACACCAAGAATATCCCTAGAAGAGGTGGAGAGGGGAAGCTTATCAATGTTTATAGGTAATTTCACTCCTCCGCTTTATGAACCATCTAATACGTGGATACCAATTCCCAGAATTTTTGTCTACACCATGTGCATATGTATATTAGTGCAATATATTCCTGTATATACATGTACATATGCCATGCATTTCCACCCTCCTACATATCTGTGTAAAGTATTCCGGGAATAGCTTCTAGAATTGATGGATGCCGGTGGGGTAAGACGAAATGGCGGAGTGACATGAAATTAGTTATCATTTCAGAGCCTCTTTATATTGGTAGGTGCAATACATGTTTTCCTATGGATGCGTCTTCAAAGCTATCCTTTACACGTCTTCCCTATCTAATAACTTCAGTAATTGATTATATGCCAGACGTATTCGGGTGGTTGGTTCTTCTGGGCACGTGACTGCCTACTTCCTGAGGGAAATCTAGGGATGTGAAGGAGGGAGATTCTAATCCGTGTATAAATAAGTGAGGCAGACATTTGCAAAAGGATAGTTTGAAAGGATGGTTTTGGAGCGTCTGGGAGAGCGCAAACATTGAGATAGAGATGAATAGAAAGAAAATAAAGAACAAGAGAAAGAAAGAGACAAACAGAAAGAAAATAAAGATCGAGAGAAAGAAAGAGATAAACAGAAAGGAAATAGAGAACAAGAGAAAGAAAGAGACAAAGAGAAAGAAACTAGAGAACGAGAGAAAGAAAGAGATAAACAGAAAGAAAATAGAGAACCAGAGAAACAAATTAGAGATCGAGAGAGAGAAAGAGACAAAATATGAGAAAAGGGGGGGAAATGAGTAAATAGGAGACAAACAGAATTAGGAAATTGGGAGATAAATAGAGAGAAAAGAGAAAGATGCATTAAAGGGAGAGAAAGAGAAAGTAGGAAAAAGCAGCAAAAGGGGAAATATCAAGAGGAAAGTAAACAGAAAAGAATAAACAATAGCATCAAGAATGATGGGGAAAAGGAATACAAGAGAGAAACAAACCTATAAAATAATAATAAAGCTAACACATGGTGCATTCAAGTTCCAAGGAAGATTTTCTAAAAAAAGAAGAGGGAGAAGTGGAGGCACTATTATTATTCTTTGGAAAACTCCTTCCTCCCCTGCCCTGCTTATAGTCTCTGGAGACGGATGTTGACCAAACGGTTCAATATATAAACTTCAATGTAAATGGGCAGGGATGAGGAGGATAGAGGAGAAAGGGAGGGTTGGAGAGAAGGGAAGAAGAATTCCTGAAATCGCTCCTAATAAATAAATGAAGGGCATGGAAATAATTGAGTGACTCTCTCCCTCCCTTTTTTACCTCCCTTTCTCTCCCTCCCCAATTCTCCCCCAACACCAGTAAAAACTACAAAAAGTATCACGCACATGGAAAAAAAGGATACATTTCTCCTTTCCACGCTCAACTCACACACAATCGACTATCTCATCTTCCATTTTCCGTTTTTTCCCTGAGAGGGTGGAAAAGAGAAATAGAGAGAGAGAGAGAGAAAGTTAGGGAGAGAGATAGAGGAAATATGTATGGAAGAGGGAGATTGAGCATTTATTTATTGGATGAGTAGGAGAGGGAGAGTATAAAATTGTGTAACACGATGAGAAGGACAACAACAACGGAATAAAGCCCCACCACACGGAGGGAATCCCCGTGAAAATAAAAGGAAAGCAGCTTTTTTTTTCGAGGGTGGAAAACATGTGAATTTATTCTTCTTTTTCCCTTGCTTCTTGCTTTGTCAATTCCCTTTTTTTACTCCCTCGCTTTCCTCCTCCCTGAATGGGAAAAAGAAAGCAGGAGGGTGAAAGTGTTTTGATCCTCGGCAAGGTTTCTTTTTTTTTTAGATAGTAAAATAGTGGGGACCCGGACAAGGAGATGCTCACTTAATTGTACAATATGGGAGTGGAGAGAACATGGGAGGAATAATAATCTCACAATCCCACGACCAACATGACTTTCCAGGCACTTGTGTCGTCCTGGACAAGTTTCCAGCAGGGTTTCCAGGAGGCACGAGGGGTGAAGGAGAAGGCTTGAGAGAATGGTGAGGAACAGACATAGAAAGAGGGGGAAGGAGAAGGAGAAATGAAATGTTCTAGGGGAAAATGAGCCGGCTAAAAGATGTAGAAATTATCACGAGAGTCTCCAGAATTCCAAGGGATGGAGAGCGTCAACTTGAAAAGGATATTATGGAGGCATCCAAAGACATCCAAAGGAAATGGAGACGCAAGAGGAGTGGAATTAAAACGTTTTTGCAAGAAGAAAGGCGAATAATAACAAAAAGTGAAAGTAGTTAGACAGAAATAGAGAGAGGAGAAAGATGTAAAAGAAATAAAAAGGCAGCACAAAAGAGAAAATAAATAAAGAGACAGCACGAAAGAGAATCGAAAAAGACGGGGAAAGCCTGAATAAAGACAAAAATAGAGAGAAAATTAAAGAAAACTGAAGAGAAAGGGATGGATGAACACGAAAAAAGAAAGAGACAACTGCGTAAGATGAAAAAACGTGAAAATAAGTTTAAACAGTAAAACTAAGAAACATGTGAAGCATGTACAAAAATAAAGCGAAAAAGGATTCAAAATGGAAAAAGTTGAAATTACAATGCAGTAAAAAGAATACAAAAAAAAAGTTTAAAAAGTGCACACAGAATTTTCTTTCTTGAACTTTAGTGAAAAAAAACAAGCTTTTGTCCCGAAATTTTCCTTCGGAGTTAACCTTCCCTTTTTTTCCTTTCCCGGGTTTTTCAACTTTCCCAACTTCCTTTTCCGCCTCCTCCCCTCATGTTCCTCATTGTATCAGAGCCGTACTTAAGGACAAAAAGGGAAGCACATCCCCAAAAAAATGTATTGAGGTAAAATATGCTCGGATATGCATTTTTCTTGTCTCTCAATCTCCCCTTCCATCCCATTGTGTGAGATGGATTCCTTTTTTAATAGCTCTCCCCTCATTTAGCATGTTGCATCCGCCATAAGCAAAAAGGCAGTGAAGAGCAGCTCCTGACCAGATATACTTTTTTTTAAGCATTTAATGTCATTCTCCTCAAGCTCCATCTTTCTTCCTTTTTGCTGGGAGGAGAAAAATAATGGTCGAGGAAAAGGGAAGCAGGGATGAAATGGGGAAGGAGTTTTTTTTTAAGAAATCATTTGCTGACAGCGAGAAAAGGGAAAGTTAATTTATTTTAGCAAACACGTCTCTCTCTTTCTCTCTCTCTCTTTCTGGCTTTCTCCCTCGCATTTCCCAGCTTCTCATCCTCTTCCTCCTCTTCGGGGGTAATTACATGTGCCGTTAAAAGGCCGGGCAATTTCGGGCTTGGGGGATGCCGAAAGGGGAAGCCTAACAGGCCTGCATTTAAGGGGTTTTTCTTCCTATTTTTTTAGTGGAGCTTATTGTAACTATTTTTCCGTATTTTTAGTTCTGAGCTTATTTTCGCTATTTTCCTCATGAATATTTGTAAACGGTCCCGCCATAGCATTTCTGCTTCTCTCAGATTTTTATTTTTTGAACAATGAGAGAAATTCTGCCGGAGGAAAATCCTTCTCTTCTTGTCTGTCCTGAATTGCACGATGCATTTTCTGCTCATTGCCGTGTGCACACTTTGTATAATTTTATTGCGTTGCAGGGCAGACCGCCTCGGCAGTTAAAGGAATTTTCCCGGGTAGGGGAAAGCTTGAAAGTGGTCGTTTAAGTTTGGGGGTCTTCTCTTTAATTGCTGGGGCTCGCTTCTCCTGCAATTCTCACTGTTGGACTGAGCACTTTCCGTGGATGCACTTTAAAACCTGCATCTTTATTGCAATTGCAAGCATAACAGTAAAGTCATGGAGTAAATATATTTGTAGTGTTAATTTATCCCTGCTAGAAAATTTGTTTTACAATTCACCCCGCCAAATTTTAATTTGCTTTAAGTTTTGCATTGCCACCCAAACAATGTCGAAATCGCAGCTATGCACCACAGCAACGTTAAAGCTTACAATTAGATCAAAATTACGGTGAATGGCATTATGCCATTCTTCAACGTTTGGATTAGGCTTGTGGATAATATTTTTTCTATTCATACAGCAGCATAAAATAATAAATCCTTTGAAGTGACTCTTGGGATTTGAAAAGACCGCCACAAGTCCCTTTCTTTCTTGATTGAGATAGAAAGTACACGAGAGTATTTTCGCAGGTGTTCACATGATTATTGGGACTTTTATGGAGGATTGTCGAAAAATCTATGACCCACCAGATCCCTCCAAGGATTTTCTGTTCGTCAGATTTTATTAGGAGGGATTAGAGAGATGAAGGAGTCAATAGTGAGTCAGGGTCGTAAGTAGTCTTTCAAAGAGGGAGAGAGAGAGAGAGAGAGAGAGAGAGAGAGAGAGATGGGAAAGTCGGTAAGTAGCAGCTGACTGAGCTTCCATCTTCTCGACACGGAAAAGTGATGGATGAGGCCTAATCACACTTGATCTTCGGGCGGAAGGAATCATTGATACGGGCACTCCGCTATTCTTTCTGACTGCCACATATTTATTATTCATGCATGCTGGTATCAAATCTGCTAAGGCTCAAATCTCCACTCCAAAGAGCGCATTCAGCCACATCGGCTCAAGATGCCTCATGTCCTTGCAAAGGGACGGGAAAGGAAGGAAGAAAAACCGTGAGAGGAGATTTAGAGAGACAGATCAGATATACATAATGAAGAAAAGAGACTGTGGATAGAGCACAGACAAGCGAAAAAAGAGGGTAAGGGAAGGAACTGGAAAGAGGAAAGGGAAAGAGAGAGAGACAAAAGGAAGGAGAGAAAGGCAAAGAAAAGGGAGGAAAAGAGAGAGAAAGCAAAGAGGGAGAAAGAGAGAAGCTGAGTGAGAGAGAGCAAAGGACGCATTGTACACTATGAAAATCGAGCGAGGGAGTTTGCCCTGAAAACTCAGCCACAAGCTAATAGTTTCCCCCTCATTAAGCCAGGAAAGGCCGGGAAATTCAAATTCCATGTTAAAAGAGGGAACATAATAATTTATTAAAAAACTTATATCCAT
The DNA here is from genome assembly GCA_034698585.1 of Disparrhopalites patrizii. Lineage (NCBI taxonomy): Eukaryota > Metazoa > Arthropoda > Collembola > Symphypleona > Sminthuridae > Disparrhopalites > Disparrhopalites patrizii. The sequence continues at coordinate 5,856 of JAQGBT010006326.1, forward strand.
TATCTCCCCTTTTTTGATAGAGTGAGAACATCTCCCTTCGATCCCCCATAAAAAAAGCTCCCCAAAGGGGAGAGAAGTTCATTTTCAATTTTATTACACCAAAACCCCTTGCCAAGTAATGTGGCTGCCGCGGCGGCGGTATCTTTCAACTGATCACCTTCTAATAATTCCCCGACAATGTGTGCACACCGCCAATAATCCGGGTTTGTAAATGTCCACGTCCATACATATTACGTGTGCATTTGTTGATAAACAATCCCTTCCGTGGTCGGCATTTCTCATTGTTGGAGGAAGAGCTTATGACGTGTTTACACACGGCAAAGGGCCGTCAAATTAAGACAGCCTGAGTTTTCACTTGGGTGATAAGGAAATAGAGCCATCCATGTGCTTTACTCTTAGTCTTCTATCCCTACCTTGCCGAAAAGGAAATGTATTTTTTCGGAGGCAAGAGAAAAATTTGGGGCCTGACCGGCAAATAAGAAGTAAAGAGTGGAGGAGTATTAAGCTTTATGGATTCCTTCATCCTTTCAATTTCCAAAGGTTTTAGTTGCATTCGAAAATGGGAAATGTGTGCCGGAGTTTTTGCTCTCTTTCTCTCTCTAAAGGGATTCTCCCGGATGGTGTTGACCCTATGGTCATTCGGGGATTTTACATGCTCGGGAGATGCGAGAGACTGTAACTGGTAGGAGGCGGAGGAGGATTTAAGAGTGAAGGAATTGGCCGTTACAAAAGCCAGAGAAAGAGTGAGAGAGAGAGAGACGAGGAATCCCTGACTCATCGTTAGGGTGCGAGATCCTCTATGCACGCCTTTCTTCTTGGCTCATTTACAGGGGATTTTTATCTCTTCCTCTCCGTCTCTTTCTCCCTTCATATCTCTCGGATTTCTCTTTCTGCTCTCTCTCTCTCTTTCTCCATCCCGTAACAGTCACATTCCTCATATCTTTCTTTATTTTTCACTCTTTACATATCAACTATGAGCCTCAATATCCCTCTGATTGTCTTTACACATAGTCTCTCATAACTTCTAGCTTTCTCTCTTTTCTCCAACTCGTTCTTTCTGCATTTTCCGCTTCGCCGGATTTCTCGATTTTATCTTTTTTTTTCCTCTTTTTCTCTTTTTTTATCTTTCATCTCTCACTTTCTTTTCCTCTTTCTCTCGTTTTTTATCTTTCATCTCTCACTTTCTTTTCCTCTTTCTCTCGGTTTTTATCTCTCACCTCTCACTTTCTTTTCTTCTTTCTCATCTTTCCTTTCTCTCTTTATATTTCCCACTTTCTTCCTATTTCTCTCTTTGTATCTCTCATCTCTTTCTTTTTCTCATCTTCCTGCTCCTGCTTTTCTCCCTTTGCTCTCTTTATCTCTCACTTTCCCTGCATTTCTCTTTCTCTTTTTCCTTTCATTTTGATCTCCCATTTCCTTCCATCTCTCTAAGCCTCTTTTTCCTTCACTTTCTTGGTCTCCATGTGTCTCTTTCCTTTTAACGCTCCATCTCCATCTCCCTTGCTTTCATTCTTGCTGAATCTCTTCCTTTTTTTACATTACTGCCACTGTTCTGCAAGGACTTTAATTCTGTCTCTTCTCGCTCCTCTTCGTCACTCTTTGTTTGTATCTCTGCTTTCTTTCTGCCCATCATCTTTTCGTTCTTTTCGTTCTTTGATATCTCTCCCTTTTGCCCCTATTTCCCTTCTCTCTGGTTTGTCTCTTACAGCGTATCCCATTTACTATTTGCGTTCCCCAAGCATTTTCTCTCTTCATATCTCACTCTGTTGCTTCTTATTCCTCGACTCTCTCCATGCCTCGCTCGTTCTGTAAATGGGAGTGACTAGTGACCCTTTCAAGTTCCACACATGCCTTGGAGGAGGAATTCGTACTTATTTAACGGGACTCCGGGTCTCTCTGGATGCGTCGGGTCCCGAGTTTATTTACGTAACATGAAGCCATGGAGAGAGAGAGATAACCATTAAGTTAGTGGGCGAGTTGATTTTGTTGTGTGACTCTTATGTGCATTATGTAGGCACACGTACGATTGTAGACATCGGAAAAAGCCCTCGGCCCCTGCGTGTGCCAGCCCTTGTTTTGTTTCTTCCTCCGACTTGTGACAAATAAGAAGCTTATTACTATTACTGTTATTATTATGTTTTTACCCCGTCGTCCTTCTCCTCTCCCAGCCTCTCTCGCCCCATCCCAACACACTTCGTCTGATCATCATCGTGATGAGGATGTTCTCTCCAAAGCATGTACGTCCCTGGACAAAGAGCGGAGGGTTGGGAATTGTGTGTGGTTAATTTTTTTTTGTCTTCTTTCTTCCCATGTCTGACTTCTTCTCGCTTCGTTTGACTTCTTGTACGATATGCCCACTGCTAAATGCCTTACTGGTGTAAGGGGATGAGGATGCTGTGTAGTTAAGAGAGCCAATAAATATTGGGGTGGAATGCTCCAGGGTGGCTGCGTGTGGTGTGTAGCATTTCGTGCGAGAGTCTCTCTGTCCTCATCCTCCTCTTCTAATCTCTTTAGATTGTTTTTCCGTCAGAATCTTGTAGTTAGAGGTTTTTTCTCCCCTCGTCCATACATGGGAGAGACACAGGAGGCTTTAGTCACTTGTGTTGCACTTAATGGGGACCTGCCGCTCTGTCATCATTATTCGCTTCATGAGAGACAGAGACAGAGGACAAAGAGAGACATGAAGAGAGCCGTAGGATAAATAGAGACGGGATTGGGAGAGGCCGAGAAATGGAGAGGAAAAGAGAGAACTGGAAAGAACAGAGAAATGGACAAAGAGAACGAGGGAGCAAAAGAAAAAATTCGAGAGAATGAAGAAAAAAGAGAGAGAGAGGAGAATGACAAAGAGAAAGAGGGAGGAGAATGACAAAGAGAAAGAGAGAGGAGAATGAGAGGAGAAAGAGAGAGGGATGAGACAATATGGAGACAAAAACAAAGGGACAGACAAAAGACAAAGTCACTGAGAAGCCAGAGATGGGGAAATTTTTATTCAGTGTTCAGAAAGCAGAGACGGTTAAATGCAATACTAAATGAAAGGAAAGTTCGAAAGAAACTGGCGAACAAAGAGTACAGAGAACGGAAAGAGAGAAAAAAAGGGAGAGAAAAAGAGAGGAAAAGTGAAAGAAAGGGAGAGAGAGAGCGAGAATAAAGGCCGTGAGATGAGCTTGCTTATCGAATTCGAAGTCACTTGAAATGATCTCTGTGTGTGCGGAGGAAGTCGGAGAGGCTTATACGATTAAAGCACTCCCATTATAGGATCATTGTGAAAGCTCATTCTTATTTTCTTTTGTCTTTTCCCTCTCTGTCTCTCCCCCTCTTTCAGGATTTCCCCTCTCCACAAAATTCCAATTCCAGTAATTTTGAGTTTATTTAAGGAATCAAAAGATAATCCATGTCCTGGTTCTCCACGCATCCAGAGGGAAATACCCAATTGGGATTCAAAAATAATCCCGTAGCATTCAATTTTCATTAATGTTTACAAAAATGTCATTAATCACTTCCCTTTGGCTTTGCTTTGGAGGGTGAATTGCTAATTTTTAAGAAAATTCCAGGTTTTCTACTGAATTTTGATTTAAGGTGAAATTGCTACAGATTGTCATGGATCCGTATGTAAACTAAATTATCTATTTGAGGAATTGGCAATTTAAATGTGGGCTCTGTATGAATATGACAAGGAGGGAAAGTCAACCTTTGATCATTTGTTGCTTTCTCACACAGTTTTGCCCGCTAAAGGGAAAGTTGGGAGAAAAGTTTTATTTTGACTTTGGCTGTTTTCTTTTTTCTGCTGTCTATTTCTATTCTTCTTTCTCCACTTTCACCCTATGAATCTTCGCCGTGATTTCACTCCCCCTCGCACTTTTTTGTGATCGTGTCTCCGAGTTGATCTTCATCATTGGAAGAAGAGAGAAAAACTTTTATTTTTCAAAGCCACTCTTCCCGTCTATGACCTCCGGCCCAAGACAAGAATAGTTAGTGAAAGCTACTGTTCACTTCCATACTTTCACCCTCTCCAAGCTTTCCCTCCACTCTTTTCTGTAATATTAAAGAAGTTTCTCTTCCCCCAATTTTCCTGGTGGGATTACAATGTAAGAAAAAAAAGACATTACGTGCAGGCTTGGGCATATGCACACATTCAAAAAAAACGAGACACACACAAAAGGTTAAGTGGAAGAGAAAAAAGTTTTCTCTTTTTCTTCAAAGAGCAAGTTCGTGTATGTATATGTACGTTGACAAAAAAACTTAGCAGGAATAATTCCAGGTTCTACATTTTACCGTCGGTATAATCTTAAAGTGACTTGTGCTTTCCCATTTTTTTCCCTGGGACGTCTCAAAGAGTGACAACGTGGGAAGTTAAATCGAGAGAAGTTGACACGTGCTTTTTTTTTATTCCTTCCAGCAACATTTTTTCTAGGGGAGACTTTTCCCCCTTTTCTTCCTTTGACATAATCTCCAAAGGGAAAGTTGGGTATACATATTATTCTATTAAGTGTGAAAGGTTTTTTTCCTTATTTTTTTAAAGTTTAGTTTTTTTTCTTGGCTCACATTTTTTTTATCAATTTCTTTCTTGGCATTTGGAATTTAGTGGGAGCGGAAGTCGAGATTTTTTTATTGGAGGGCTTCGACAGTCGAGGAAGTCGAGAATGGCTGCTATGTGCTTGTTTGGATCATCATCAGAATTTTTTTCATTCTATACTCTCCACTTTCTCTCTTTCTTTCCTCGTATTTTCTCGATTTGCCTTTTCCTCTCTCTCTTTGTTTCTCATTTCTTGTCTTTACTTCATTTTTTTCTCTTTCTTTCTCCTGTTTTGTCTCCATTCCCCCCCCCAGTTGTGTTATTTTTTCTTTATTTGTCTTTTCCTAGCATGTTATTTTTTTCTCTCACTTTGTTGCTTTCTCCTTATATTTTCTCTCTCACTTACTTCCTTTTTTGCTTTCTCCTTAAATTTTTTTCTCTCACTTTCTTCCTTTTTTGTTTTCTCCTTATATTTTTTGGCTTTCTATGCTTTCCTACCGCATGAGGATCTATGTTTCCTATTTCTCTTATTCCTCTGACTTTCCATTCTTTCCATTTCTCCTTGCTTTCCCTCCCTCCTTCCTTCTGTCTATCTCTTAGAAAAAATAGGAGGACACGAGAAACAAATTAAAGTTTCTTGTGGAAGCTTATTACTTACCCCTTGAAGTTAGTCCCAGTGTATTATGTGCAAAGAATCTCCGCTTCACTCTAAAAAACCCGGAGAAGTTGTCCCTATCTCCCACTTTCCCTCTCACCATCCCTCCTCCGTCTCTTTGTATAGATCCAATTTACTGTGTCTTTTGTACAGTCGTAAGAAAAAAAGTGAGAGAAAGTCTTCAGGAATGGAGAGTAAGTAGAAAAGGCTTTAGGAAGCCAATATTTAGGGATATTGAGAAGGAATAAGGACGCGGAGGAGACCAATGCCCATTCTTGGAACGTGTCTTCCTCCTATTTTTTTCTGTGCGTGCAAACTTCCCTGGTAAGGGCGGTAAGCTTGAAAAAGGACGTACATATCCATACATTCTCTCCTTCGGAGCTTACAATTTGTCTGTGTGAAGAAGAATTTTTTTTTATGTGAAGGCATTCTCTGGGAGAAAGTGCCAGATCGGAGGGAATGCGTGGGGATATGCTGGATCTATGTAGGTATTCAATGGGGGGAATAATACGGTAATAGCCCCAAGACATCCAAGACGTTCTTTTCTCCAGCAATTGTTATGCGTATGTATGTATGTACGTATATAGAGATGATAGAGGAAGGAGGGAGAATGAATGAATGAGGGAACAAAAGCAAGAATGAAGACAGGGAGGGAAATAGATGGACTGCTGAAGGATGGAAGATGGCATGTGTCTGCATATGTAGCTATTATTTCGGATTTTTTCTTCTTCTTTTCTGGAAGAAGGGAATTCTCTTGGGGTACTGTGGTATTATTGCTGCCAGGATAGAGGGAAAAGTGAGAAAGTCAGGGGAGGGGGAATTCTTGATAGGAAAGGCAGCAAATCAGGTGAAGGACGGAGAAATAATGTACATATTCCAAGGCAAAGGAACACAAAAGGAGGAGATGCACGTGAAGAGCTGAGAGGTAGAGAAATGCCAGAGTAAGAGTGAAGAAGAAGATAAACGGACTACACTGAAATGACAGATCGAGAAGAAAAAGTAAACCCGCAAAAGAAGGAAGAAAGAGAGAAAAGAGACAGTGGGTGGATGCATCCACTGTCCACGAACAATAAATAAAAAAGACAAAGAGAAAACAAGAAAAAAAGAAAGGGGAGAAAAAAGTAACGGAGATAAAATAGAAAACTAAAAAAAAGGAGAGAGAAATAGAGAACGAGAAAAGAAGGAGAGAGAAATAGAGAACGAGAAAAGAAGGAGAGAGAAATAGGGAAAGAAAAATTAGAAAAAAAAGAGACAAACATAAAACAAGAAGATGGAAGCAAACATGGAAAAACGAGAAAGCGAAGAAAAGCAGACAAATGGAAAAAAGAGAGAATAAAAAACAGAAAAATAGAAAAAAGAGAGAATAAAAAACACGAAAATAGAAAAAAGAGAATAAAAAACACAAAAATAGAAAAAAGAGAATAAAAAACACAAAAATAGAAAAAAAAGAATAAGAAACACAAAAATAGAAAAAAGAGAATAAAAAACACAAAAAGAGAAAAAAGAGAATAAAAAACACAAAAATAGAAAAAAAAGAATAAAAAACAAAAAGAGAGAAAAACTAAAATGAAAAACAGAAAATTGGAAAAAGGAGAAAGAAAAGAAAACAGAAAAACGTAAGAAAGAAAAAGAAAAACAGAAAAACGTAAGAAAGAAAAGAAA